>JAVYIG010011138.1:0-63115 GCA_035222895.1 Strongylocentrotus droebachiensis
AAGCTATTACATTCTCCAGCCACCAAGCTACATGCACCACCAAACTGACATGGGAAACTCTGACATGGATCAATAGCTAGATAAACACAGATATTAGAAATGTATAATGCCGGTATTACAGCGAAATAGCACATTTGATAAATATTTAACGACCTTTACCTTGGGGGAGCTCCAAGTATTTTAACAAATGTGAAAATGGTTACATATTCTAGTTCATTGTTGATCCCTAATGAGGATAATTATTACTGTATGATGATAAAATTGTTTTTCAAAATCAGGGAGGTGTTGAAAATTCCCTTTCCTGGTTCATTTTGCTGGTTCACTATTAACTTAACAACCATTTTCTTTGATTAGCTTTGAAGGCTTTACAAGGAAATCATAGATCATGATATACGTCTTGTCGGAAAAATCTATTACTCCTAAAATTAGAGTTACGCGAATGAGAAAATGAATGTGAGATGGCTATGCAGTCCATATCAATAAGTTTTTAAAAAATCTGTTTAAAGCACAGAGTAAACTAATTCTGCATGAATACTAGGCCTATAATGGTAATCACGGAGTAATAATTTAAAAAATGACTGTCTACCGAAAATGCTGGAAGCATTATTGTACATTTATGAATTTAATTTGTATGGATCCATGTTGTTAAGCTGACTTACGTAAGTGGCAGAATTGTCCTTCAAAGCACCCCTGGCATTCACATGTATACTCGAAACACGATCCTGGTACTGGGACACAGGTCGCTAGATTCTGACAGGCGTTGTTATTACATGGATCTTGCACTGAAGGAAGGAGAAAAAAGAGGTTCGTATTCGACTAAAAAAAACAAAAAAAACATGAGCTATCTCGATGATTTTATTCACCATTTATCAGATAAATTGTTTGATATATTTAATGTTTTACCGTTGATACCTTGTTACTTGGCACTCAATCAGCAGTACGAGTATTCACCACAAGTGGTTTTTCAGCAGAAGAAGAATTATGTTATGCTTCTTTTTCGCTTCATTGATCATACGTAGAAAATGATCTGTAAAATTATTGCAAAATGGACATTACTTAAAGTAAGATTTACTTTAAAAGTTAGGAATTACAAAAGATACAACGTTAAATTGTAAATTGGTAACGAATTCAGATTTTTCTTAGAAAGAGAAAGATAAATGCATCAAATATGTATGGTATTAATGCGAATGATAAATGTACTCACATAGTTCACAGTTAGGCCCAGTGTAACATCCGGGGCATTGACACGTAGCTACAGAGCATGATAATGGTTGACATGTACCGCCATTCAAACATGTCAGGGTGGAGCAAGCATCAGATACTAATTGAGGAAAAATATATTTATCACAAGTAACAATTATGATATGATGGCAGTACCTTCCATACAATTTATAGGCCTACACAATATTACGAAGTCCATGACATCCTTGTAGAGTTATTTCACATTCGAACATACGAATGCATAATCCAGCAATCTTGGGAGCATTTTATGAATGCAAAAATAATAGAGAGCAGACGAATACTTGAGAAGTAGGTAAATTCCGATAAAATCATACAAAACTGTAATCTCCAATGATTGAACCAAATTTATTGTATAACACTAGGATACAACTTGGCATTTAGTGCGCGTATGGGGATATACCATCATCTTGAACTGAATTAAAGTATACATACTTATTTCACAGTTGTCTCCCTCGAAGCAAGATGGGCAGCGACACACGTAGTCCACGCATGACAGCCTGAGACAAACACCTCCACTATCACATGGGTTTACTGCACAAGGGTCCAGTACTACATAATGCAATAGGAAAAATGACTTCATTGAACCAGTGATTTTATATCAGTTTTTTGATTTTATATTAGTTTTTATATCAGTCAAACGGAGGTATAAATATAATGTAACGCTCTAGAAATCTGATTTCTAACACGTTTTTATTTACCGCATCTCATCTATCAAATTATTCAAATACATTTATAATCTGGTGCGTATTTCTTAAATGCATCGTTTAATTAATTTGAGATGCACGGCCCTGCGTGCTACCACTGTCTGTGATACGGTGTAATAACTAATATTGAAGCCCTAAAAAAAAGTTGCGCTTTAAAATGATCAAGAAGTGCCTCAAAAAAGTATAAAAAAATCCCCAATAGACTGTAGTATTATGAAAACCGTTTGGCAAACGCAAAATTTGGTTTCGATTGCCAATCATAAATATCTTGATAATCAGACAGGCGATCGGCTTGTAAAGGTCATGGAGTTCCTGACTGACCTAAAGGTTTACAATTATCATTGCAGCATGAGCTAAATCCGGGATTTTGTTTCACAGTCTGAGACAAAGTTACCGGATCCCTTTCATATCGTTCACATTACCATCTTTCCTTTATCTCCCGAATATATGAGCGTGTAATCTTTTGGCGTGAAACATCCCACGCATTAAGAAAGAAGACACTGTAAGTGCGGGTCTGGATACTTACATGTTTCACAAGTAATTCCCGTGCTGCAGCTTCGACATTCACACGTAAACCCCGTACAAGACCCTGGCGTTGCAGTACATACACCATTTAACTGACATGGGTTGGGATCGCAGGGATTTAGTGCTGGTAATTAATCAGAAAAAAAGGTGTATCATGGTGCAAAGGAAGAACAAAGGAATTATGAGGGTGTAAAGTTTTGCTATTCCATTGCAAGAACTTTGAGCTTTGACAAATAGGACGGAGTAATGACGAGGGGGACGTCGGTCCACCGAACAGTTTCCACGGCATTTGTCAATTCAGGACCAGTTTACCAACAGAATATCTGCCAGAATTTGTATAGTAATATATATATATATTTACAAGTATTGTATTCATGGAGACACAAATTCTCATTGTATTGTAATTGTTCACTTTATACAGATATATTATGTTTTACAAAGAAGTTAAAACTTACCATTTTCACAAAATTGTCCCTGGAAGCATCCAACACACTGACATGCAAAAGCATCACATGCTCCATTAAGAGGAACGCAGGCGGCTCCGTTCATACATGGAGATGGTGAGCAAGGAGTGATAGCTAGAGATCAAACCAACGGATATTTATATTGGAATCCTTCAACTCCTATCATTATCTTTCAATTACCAATACGGAAAGGTAAATTTATCATTTTCTTTATATTTTCTCTCCTGTATTAGGAACCTTTTACAAACACATATCTTAAATTAAAATAGGATAGACATAGCTCAAATACCAATAATTAACAATAAACAAATTAAGTATTTTGATATCCTCCTGTATACGCTATTTGGTCAACATTAAATATCAGATATGAACAAAAAACTATCATGAAATGAAGTCAAATCACATGATGTACAGACTTTGGTAAAATTTGTGGCAAAATACTCACGAGTAAGACAGTTCTGTCCAGTAAAACACCCTTGACAGGTGCAGCTATAGTCAGTACAGGTTACTGGTACACATGATCCCTGGTTACCGCATGGATTGTTACTGCAAGGATCCAACACTGTGCAAGGTGAACAAAGATGTATGATAGTTTAACTGAATTCTTATTTTGATCGATAACATTATTTAACAATTATGATATTCTTGTCCATAAGGCGTTAAGAATTGTCGCTTTCCATTAAAGGAATAGATATTTTAATGTTCTTTCCGCCCTATCAGGGCTACCACTGACAGAAAATTTTATAAAATAATGTCAAATGTGAAAAACTAGACGGGATAACTGAAAATGTATCACAAATATATCTATAGAATCCGTCATGTTTCAAGAAACCGACGATCAGAGGGTGAGAAAGATTTCTCCCAGGACCGAAATTTACCCGAGCTTCTCTTCGTTACGTATTTGGTAGACCCTCTTTGAGCTACATGAATGTGCCTGTTCTGCGCCTTCAAACGTGGAGGAGGGGAGGGGGAGGGTTACACTGGCACCACTATCCAATGAGCATATATCACCGACCTCTACGTGGGGCAATCACATCGGAAGGTGAGACTACTTACGTGTTTCGCAGTTCACTCCTGTGTTGCAATCTCGACAGATACAGCTAAATTCAGTGCACGCAGTAGATGAGGGTATACACAAACCATTAGTCTGACAAGGATTAGGGCTGCAGGGTGTTATACCTGGAAAACAAAACGATTAAAGTTGCATTATATCAGGGCTTAACTTGTTAAACAGAAATATGGCAAGCTATAGACGAAGTCCTTCTATATCTTTGGATTACACGACACAATCATGTCGACATGCTATTCCCATCGTCATAATAAGCCCTAACCCTAGTTTTAACCTAAAAAACAAATTTAAATCCGGATCCTGAACATATTTCTTTGACAAAATGTCTAAGAAGCAAATGTCGGATCACCAGGAGAGTAAGAATTTTAGGGAAAAAAAGAACTATAGACTTCTTCCAAATATATAATAAGTTGTGAGTTAGTTGCACTACCCTGGCACTCTGGCAGTCATAAGAATGAAAAGGGGTATTTCAATATTCATATTATCCATGTCAAAAAAATATTACGTAGTCAATTAATGTGAGTGTACTTACCCTGTTGACATAGTGATCCTTCCACGCATGGTGGACATTCGCATGTGAACGATGTACATGAACCTTGATTGATGATACAGGCCCCACCGTTAGCACAAGGATTGTTTAGACAAGGGTTCAAGTCTAACAATGAAAAGAAAAAGGTTTATCACTCAATCTCAGTACACTTTTTTTATTTTTTAAATTCCTTGATCATTTATGCAACTTTGATTTAAACAAGTAACTGTATTATGCTATACTTAATGTATTCCAGACGAGGTTTAATGCAGTATTAATCTGATATAAAATAAGGGCGTTGACTGAAATTGAAATATTCATTGTCATGATATCTAATATCTCTCGTAAAGGATTGAGGTCTTCATATATTTATCTAGCAATTATAGGCTTGGGACTCGAATATTTCGAATTGTATCATTTATCACTCAACATAGAAACAACATCTGATCCCATGAACATACCAGTTGCACAGGTCGGTCCTTGGAAGCAGGCGTCACAGCTACAGATGAAATTGAGACAGTTGTTTGTATCTTGTTGACATGTCCCTCCATTCACACAAGGGTTGTTTGAGCATGGATCAATGGCTGATAGAAAATGAATACATTTAGTAAACCTAATAATCTCTTACATTGATAATATACAATAGAAATGATACGAGAATGATATCTTGGCTTGTGATATGGTTTGACATATGCTACCCCTCGCGATGTCTGTCATGATTGGGTCGGGGGTCAAATAAGAAAAAGAAAACAATTAAGATTGTGCTGCTGCAGTTATATAATTGACTTTCACATCATCCATTGAATGGTCTTTAGCCATGTTTCATAGATATACGTGTTTCGGGATTTCTTTCTTTAGAAACCACATTGGTGTTGTAGTCGATATCAGGAGAAATACTTGTTATTAAATTCGTTTAGGGTTATGTAATGATTGAAGCAAACACGTGACACAAGACTGGTCTCACTGTAGCAAATTTGTTCAGTACTTACGAATATCGCAGTTCTGTCCTGTGTAGCACAAGTTGCAAAGGCAGCTGTATTGTGTGCATGGTGAGATGCTACTGATCTGACACGCACCGTTAATGCAAGGATTCGGACTACAAGGACTTTGGGCTGAAAATAAGCGGAAGAGACATTTACCAAATATCTAAGATTTTTTTCTTCCAATCTCAGCTTACAAATGATTATAGTCAGAGCTATACCTTTCGGCAATTCTTTTTGATCTCTCAGAAGGCATTACTCATGGATTATTTCCACTTTTTCTGAATATCCATGTTTACGTCACAGTATTTGGTATATAATTTCTCAGCAATCATGGAATGTCAAAAGTATACCTTTTTCTCAAAAACCTTCTGTCTCTAGCTATCGATCCTTATGCAATATATCTTGCACTCTTATTTGACGAAAACAAGGTTACCAAATTTAAGCCATATCTTCATTACAGTCAACAAACTAATGGAAAAAAGCTGTACAAGTCTCACCCTTATAATCTACATCTTCATCAATGTTTCCTTAATGAGAATAACAAGTATGCTAAATTGGAGTTTTAAGAAATTTGTACTGAAATAAATGTAATCAAAGTCATTAATGGACTCACCAATGGTGCAACGATCGCCGGTGAAACATCCTTGACACTGACAGGTGAAGTCAGTACAGGAACCACTAATACCAGAACACTGACCTCCATTCTGACACGGGAAACTACTACATGGATTCATCACTGGGAAAAACAAACTAAATCAATATCCATTACGTGATTCATGTTATGTGGGGAATATGGTAAATGAGATACGCCGAGTTATGTTACCGTTTCTCAACTTTCCCTCCCTTTCTTTTAATATGTACTACTCTCTCGTTTTATATCACTTTTTGTTGTACATTTTAATTTGGAAATAAGCCCCTGGCTCTCTACGCCACTGATAAGACCGTCTCTTCCTGATCAAAAGATGTCATTACAATCGCACAAGAAACACCCTAGTCATACAACATGATGATCTATTTGTCATGACGCTTCAGAAACAAACCAAAATAGATCTCTTTTTACTGAATATGTCTAGCCATTCCCTTTTAACTAACATATAACATCTGGATCGGGCTTATCATCGATGAATATCAAGTAAATTACTTTCTTGAAGCAATATGGGTTTTTTAATCAAAATACTGAAAATGTCCTTCAAAATGGAAAGAAAACAGGATGATAAGTACTTACAAGAACTGCATGAAGGTCCAGTAAAACAACCCGTACACACACATGATGTGGACGTACAATCAGGTGACATCACACATACTCCTACATTACTACAAGGGTTGTTCGTTTGACACAGGTCTATTCCTAAAGATATAAAGGCACCGTAGAAGGGCAATGATCTATGTGATAAGTTTGTTCGATGTAGTTACGTGAATCGATCAGTGAATGGTGAATGAAAAAACACAACATTAGTAATCATAAACTACCCTCCAAAAGTATAGAATTGTGAGGACACATGAATATATCAGAGCAATAAGCTCATCTATTGAAATCACACAGAGTATAGTATAATTTTGTGGACAAAATAGTTTTGTAGACAAGTCTGTTTTTCCGCTTAAAGATTAACTGAACCACCTCTCTGAGCGAAAAACGAAGTCTTTCATTTCTAGCAAGTTGCAACTGAAGCTTACATCTACTAAATATCATTTGTATTATATTCCATTCAATATCAACCATTTTATAATCAGTGGCTGCCACATCTTAAAAGGTAATCACCTGTTCCTGAACTTGAGCTCATGAACACACTATACAAATAGATGGTATTTAATGAAAAGACCTCGGTAGCATTCCACGAAACCGTACAATATCGAGTACATCCCATTGGAACGCGTGTTTGTCCATGTGATGTCGGCGAACTTGTTCTTATGACAGTTTCGTGACACAGGGTTTGGTCTTCTTCGTGATGAATTCAAGAAACAGACTTACTTTGCGAACAGGTATTTCCAATGTAGCATGCATCACACTGACATACGAAGTCTGAGCATCCTATTCCTTGTGGTATGCAGATTCCATTGTTCTGACAAGGGTTGGGATTCTGACATTGGTTCAAACCTGATGATATTAACAAAAATACATTCAAAGATCAAAATAATGTAATTCGCACAGACGGATTCACTTTTACTGTAATATCTGATTACAAATTCACAATAGTATATTATAAATATAATTGGGTGTTTATATTTGTTTTGAAAAATAACCTACAAATTTCTGATTGGATTGGATTAAGTAAGCTATAAAGGCATCAAACAAAGTCCTCCGCTTTTAAGGTATTAGTCTTTTATATATCCAAACAGTCAAACAGACAGATGAACTATTGTCTTGGCGCTAAATGCCATTATAAATCTGAATACATTTTGTACCGATGTTTCATTGAAAATGTTTACCGATAAAATGTTTTCCATTGACACAATACATATTATATGTCCTTCAAAAAGGTAATGATTCATTGAAATCATCAAAAGGGTATCAAATCAATATTCAACTCACATTCTGATCTTCCCATGATCAGGTTATCGATTGAGGAAGAACTTGACTATTTCTTAAAGTGGATTGATTTATGGACATACTAATGGCATCTCCATGAATTTCAAGTATAAAGTCACGAGATCTTAATTATATTTATTGCAAGTAGAATGATATGGCACTCACGGTTAGCACAAGTGGGTCCTGTGAAACAGGAAAGACATTCGCAGAGCGTAGCAGTGCACAGATCATTCGTATTACACGTCCCACCATTCAGACATTGATTACTGGTAGAACACAAATTATTCCCTGTATGTGAATAAATAAATAATTGCATTTCTTGTTTATAATAATAATAATAAACAACATTTATTAGGCGCTTAATACAGGTGTTTCTAAGCGCACCATTGACTGACTAAAAATTACTAACCAAAACTTATAATATACACACAAATTATAAATCTTTTCTTTATTCAATAAATCATGCATATATAATAATAAAAACGAGATCAAACATAAGTTCAGACATAAGATCAAGATCAAACAAACAAGGAATAGGATGGTGTGCACCTCCTTTGACCGACCCACCACTGCGGAATATCATTCATGAATTAAAAAGGTGCGTTTTCAGCAAGGAATTAAACTGGTCGAGAGAATGAGTATTATACATATGCGCTGGTAATTTATTCCAAAGGAAAAGGGCATTTACTGAAAAAGCCCGATCGCCATATTTTGCCATTATGTAAGATTATCTCACATTAGGGCTTTTTATCGTATAGTCTATTTATATTGCTTTGAGAGGGCCTTCGGTCCTGAAAAGCGCTATATAAGCACTAGCTATTATTATTATTATTATTGCATCGTTCACATCGTACATCTATGATACACCACCATTTACATTCTTAAACCATTGACTACTGAATTCCCGTATTCCCATATGCGTTGTACGGGGGCAACCGGTTCCGGTGGGCAGTGAGTTAATAGTTTAGACTTTTAGATTTGCACAACAACAACGTGGATTGCTACGGTCGACGTCCTTTTAATGCACTGCCTTGAATGGACGTCACACGTATCAGTCCACGCAAATCTAAAAGTCCCTAATGTTCGTTCCCTAGTCACGACGGAAGAGCTCTTTCGCCGTACAATAGGCTATTTTCGTAATGTAACCAAGTTTAATGCATAAGTCTTTGTGAAGTGCCTCAATACATATTATATCATTCACCTGATAAGGATAATAGTACTTGTATTTCAATAGACAGAATCCGAACTGCATACATTAATTGATCTCGGTTGAATGAATTCTCCCGTCATTACCATGAATGTTGATTTGGAGTTGATGTGGAAAGAGTTTGGCTGTGTAAATGAGGTATTAAAGGCAAAATTCTTCAAATTCATGATTATATTATTAATTGAAATGAATCTAA
This sequence comes from Strongylocentrotus droebachiensis, assembly GCA_035222895.1. Lineage (NCBI taxonomy): Eukaryota > Metazoa > Echinodermata > Echinoidea > Camarodonta > Strongylocentrotidae > Strongylocentrotus > Strongylocentrotus droebachiensis. Next base: position 9,447 of record JAVYIG010011138.1, read on the forward strand.
GGTGTGTCATTCTTACCTATGTCACATCTATTTCCACTGTAGCACGGAGTACAGCTACATGAGAAGGTGTTTGACTGGAAGTTTGGTGAGCATATACCTCCATTTAAACACGGGCCCCATCCACATGGATCGGTTGCTGAAATAAAAACAAATACTTTCTTATAAGATAAGCTAATGATAATATCTGCCAAGATCATACAGAAAACTAGTCCAAATCGTTCTTGCCCCTCCCAACTCTCACTATCTCTCTCTCTCTCTACCTCTCTCTCTCGCTCTCTTTCTCGCTCTTTCTCTCTTTATCTCTTTCTCTCTTTCTCTCTCTTTCTCTCTTTATGTCTTTCTCTCTTTCTCTCTTTCTCTCTCTCTTTTTCTCTCTCTCTTTCTCTCTATCTCTATCTCCCTCTCTATATCTCTCGCTCCTTCCCTCCCTCCCTTCCCTTCCTAACTCTACTAGATCTGGTCTAAGTATTTTCCTTTCACTTTCATTTTGAGCAAAAAGCAGTATCTTAACGAGAGAAAAAGCAATTAGAACATATATTTCGTTCGTCTTTTTCACCCTGAGCAAACAGAATTATGCAATCATAACAAAATAGTGAAGGAGTGGAGCTGGTGCACATGTATGCATCCAATGACCATTGAGTGATTAAATCACTGTAACTTTCATTGTACTTTGCATGCATGTACTGTGCTATATACATGCATTTTGTTATCATCATAATCTTACTAGCTGTCCACTGAAGCTGCCAGCCATTTGAGAAACCCACACCATCTGTTCTGAACAGCATCCAGACTGTATCCGTGTTTAAAGTGAATGCATTTGGTGTCACACTCCCACTGAACTGGTGCAAGATACCATCTACAAGCTGAAAGGTCGTGGGAACAGTGAGCCCAATGCCGACATAAAGCTCGTCGTTGACGTCGATGCTGAATGTGGCATGGAATGAGAACCTGATTGACGTCGCGGTTTGGATGTAGAGCTGGTACATTTGAGAGTAGCCGTTGGGGTAGGTGTTTGGGAAACCAGGCGAGGAAAAAGATGTGAGTTGGCAAGTAGACGACGGGTAGCCAAAACATCTGTTCACTCCATTGAAAGAACCTGAAGAAGAAAAAAAAAGCAAACTATTATTATATAGATGCATTTATGCGATATGTTAAGGTTTTAAATCCACAAACTTTAAGAGAACGGCACATATATCTTTTCGTCGCTCCGTCTAGCAGTTTTATTTTTACATTGAAAGTTATATCATCATTTCGATCACCCAAAATTATGGTAGTAAAACATTACAAGGGCGTTCCATCAGCATTGTTATTGATATTATTGTCTCTGAGATCATTATAGTCCGCAAATCTTCAACATCAGCAACACAATTATTGTGACCAATACCACCACCATAATCATCACCAATACCATATCTATTATCTTCATCACCCCCATCATCATCATCGTGATCACCACTAATGTTATCATCATCATCACCCCACCACTACTTCTGTTATCATCATCATTATCATCATCATCATCATCATCATCATCATCATCGTCACCATCGTCATCATCATCATCACCATCATCATCATCACTATCATCACCATCAATATCATCATCATCGTGTTCATCACCACCATTATCATCACCATCATCATCATCATCACCATCGTCATCATCATCATCACCATCATCATCATCATCATCATCACCATCAACATCATCATCATCGTGTTCATCACCACCATTATCATCACCCTCATCATCATCATTATCATCATCATCATCATCATCCATTGACTCACCGACTTTTAGGCAACCAAAGCCCATTCTATTGATACCAAAGCATTGGCAGGCATAGTTTGGGGTTCGTCCTGGTCTCTCAAAGCAGAAGCCTAATCCACTGCAGGGATTCGATACACACGCTGATTTAGAAGAGAAAAGAAGAAAAAAAAAGCGGAAAATAAAGTTGGAGTCAGCAATTAGCAGCCAATAGTAATGCCGAATTAATTGTTCTATTATCGTACAGGTAGATTTTAATTATTAAATTATAAATAAAACTAACATTAAACCAATGACGGTCACTGAGCAAGGAAATGAAAGTCAACTAGATCCTTGAGTAGGAAAACTAAATTACGCGGGAAATTGAATGATGACTAGGATCAATGAATTGCATGGGACTAAAATAATTGGATATGCTGTAAAGGCAAATCGAGCATGTCATGAAATTATTTTGAACACTTAAAACCTAACACGAAACATATTAACAACGAGGAGTAGACGATTAGATCAAAATTATGTGGGTAAGGAAGAAATTTTAATTTTACGATGTTGATTGAGGGGGTACCAAGTTGGGCTTCAAACGTAGTTATAGGAGACTGGATTATTTTCTTTCTCCTCATATCACAATGAATCACGTGGCTAAGATAAGGCAATGGCAATGCTTTCATAGAATGAGAATCGACATCAAGTAATGTTGAATTTTAATTTGCTTAAAGTAATAAGTCTGAAAGTTGATATTCTACACGTACTAAGTTGCCGTTAACCATATTCAGATCCTTGCTTTAGATAACAACATATAATCAGCATTTCGTATAGAGAATGGGTATACCGTCCGGTTAAACAATTCAATGTCAAAGAAATGAAGAAAATAATTGATATGTTGTAATTTCTAACAAATATTCCATTGTTCACCCTTGCTAAAATTTATGTTGTTTGTGTTTGGTATATGTTTGTAAATATGTATAACATATAAATATAGACAAAAATGAATAAGTCCTCTTGGAAGAGGCAAAGAGAAAAACAAATACCTTCAGGTAATCGATTCCTTATTTCAAGCATGAAACATTTCTTGCAATGGACTGATTGTTTGTCAAACTACAATATGTCATATTGTTCCGCATAATCAAAACTTTTATTCATATCGTGATTATTATGTAAATCTTATTATATTAGCCTACAGACATAATAGAGAGGGCAAAGGCGAGGGAATATGAAGACGGAAACATGAGAGAGGGAAAGTGAGAGAGAGGGGGGAGAGAGAAAGAAGAAACGGAATAAAAACGAAAGACCAGTGACCCATTGCTACACCTAGAAAACCAGAGAAAGAGAAAAAGAGAGAGGAAAAAAGGAGAGAGACAGAAAGATGGGGAAGACAGAATTGAGTTGAATTGAACTTTATTTGATTCCAATCATAATAACAATCAAATATGACATTATACATCGTTGTAATACATAGGCAAATAAAAATACATTTAAATATCTATAAATATATACATTGAAAAAGAGAAAAAGAAAAAGGAAAAAGAAGACATAAATAAATCTACTAAAAGTATGTGATGAAAAAGGTGCATCCGTAAAAGCCACAGGTGCTTGATGAATGGGCGCACCCTGAGCGCGTCATAATACAATTAACAATAAAAAGCTCAGTCAGCTGGAGAAGAGTAAAGGGATAAACAACGTTTACAATATATCATTTAAGAAGAACTTTACAATAAGAAGTGCTGCTTAAGTTTATGTTTAAAAGGTTTGGTGAACTGAATTGATTGCAAAGAATGTGGTAATGTGTTCCAAACTTTAGGGCCATTATGGCGTAGAAAAATTGCAACAGTGCCGGAAGATACAGAGAGAGAGAGAGAGAGAGAATAATATTTTTTTAAAGAGAAGGGACACATGTTCATGGTATTTAATGGAGAAGGGATGAGAAAGGGTTGAGAAGGGTGTGCTCTGTATGTTACCGAACTAGATTAACATGTGATTAACATGTGATTTATGATTAAGCATAATCTTCATGTGTATGTGATTTTAGAAATCAAGTTTGTTTATCCTTATTCATTTCTAAAGAACTCAGAAATAATATTTGAATCGCTTTCAATCCAGAATATTCTCACAGGAGCCTAGCTAGCACAGCAGGGTGCGTGTTCACCATGAGAACTGCTACCAGTCCACCATTCAAAAGGGCGTTCAACAAAACTACTCTTTTGTTCAGTCGGAAGAACTCGATTTGACAGCTTTTATGCCGATCCTTTGTGCTATTTTGATAAGAATCTTTATTTTCTTTTTCTTTTGGCTATTCTTCACATAGCCCAGGTCAACATCTTGAAATGCGTATAAATGTATGACATAGTATGGAGTTTGCAAAAATGAAATATTCCGGAGCAACACAAATGGTTGTTTGATTTTAATGACAGCTCCAGGCTTTTACACACTCATGTATTATTCCTGAAGCACTGTATGATCTAAATCGAAAATAACTAAATCAAGACATTGTGCAACAATGTTATTTTCACAACTACAAAACACTGAATCCAACTATTCATCATGAATACATAAGTTGAGAAACTGATAAATGAACAAGTTTCTTCGATGATAATTTGTCTTGAAGTGTCAATTTTACTCTCGAAGTATGACGTTGTCACATGTTTTGGATCAGCGTATGAAATGAATATTAATCACGTTGATTTTACTTTGTCATATTTCTATTCGTTCGAATTAATTCCTCTAGGTTAAAAAAAACCCCTCTTATTGTTAAATAAGGGAATTACCTCAATATTGCATGTGTTATGTCAAAAGAGAATTGTGTTTTTATACCAACATCAAGCAATCGGCTGAAGGACAATCAATACAGGGACTTGTCTTATTATGTATCATACCTTGTATCCATATAATTATCTTATGTCGCCTTGTACTTTAGTACGGGAAGATATAAGATATATGAAATAGAAATAAAATTTAGAGTGGGTTTAGAATAACCCTGTTACTGATTAGAAAAGGTGAAGAATAAGCTTTAAACAAACGCATATTTTTGTAAATAAAACTCCAGTCTTCTTTGTTTTCTAAATGTGTTTGTTTGATACATAGAAATGCAACCTGTACAGTGTCGTATATAGTGAATTGTCAACATCAACGATATACATCAAAATTCTGTTAACTTACATTATATAGTTTACATAATCATGTGTACCAAATAGCATACTAATGAGTATTTAATCCTGCATCTATGACATACTTAAAAGTTGGTGAGCATTCTGGTAAAATAATTGCACATAAAAATGTTTCTAACTATGATTTTAAGAAGATTAATAATATTACTAAATGCAAGTGGTGTATCAAAATATCAGTATTCAAGTAATTTCAAAGTGTTGTTGTCATCAATAATACAAGTTTCCTTATTAACTGATATGTCGGAGGGACGAGTGAAAGGAACTAGACCGAGAGGGAAACCCAGAATCAACTGGTAAGAGAATGTCAAGAACTGGAGTGGACTAAAACTGCAAGAGTGCACCATAATGGCAGAAATGGAGAGAACTTGCAATCAATCTCCGAACCAGAAGATACTTATATTGATAGATAGATATTAACTGGAAAATTGGACGAATCGTATATATATACTGTATATAGTGACATAAAGTAGGGAAATATTGTAGTTAAGAATCTTACCGTCTTGAGCAATCACTCCATGGACTGAACAGAACAGCATTAGTACAGCTACCAGTAATCGCCCTCGTGTATCTCCAACATGATTGTGTGTTAGGACCCTCATCTTCATTCGGTATTAGATCTCTGATATTGTAATCATGGTATTGATTTGCTAGCGATGTGACTTGTTAGCAACGCCAAGGTATGCCTCGTTTTCAGTTCGGGTGACGGTATAGCCAGGTGAAAGAAAGATGTAAATACAATTTGCAAGCCTTTGGACAGTATTATTTCAAGAATAATCGTGCTTCTCACAAAACCTCCAGACACAAGTATTATGATCAACGCAGCTGCCAAGATATCAGATTGGTGAAAACAGTCATCATTCCATTTTCCTAGACCGCACGGGTAAAATAAAAACAATATCGATTTGAGTCCAATATTCCTTCCCTTATGCTAGTCAATGCGCAGTTGACGCAACTCAAGACATTCACTGTGTATGAAACACTTGGTGGGTTATGAGCACTGACGAGCGGGAATATGAACTTGAATGGTATTGTGTGTTGTCGTGCAGGCAGAGCGACGTGTCATTGAATTTTATTTTCATTTCATCTTACGCTGAATTAGATACATTCAAACGCATCCATAACGCACTCCGTTGGTATATTCATTTTGTATTACTTTCTAGTAAAAGAGGGGTTTGGTTTTCATTCAATCCTCGTCTTGAAAGTATAGCTATTTAATGAAGTTATGATATATGAAATTATTAGTGCTGTACATAATTTTCTTATTATTGTTCTAAATGCAAAGCATATCATTTCATGAAACTCTGTCAGGTATTTTGTTTTGCTGAAGTGCTGAAGTTATGTTTACCAATGTTCTTATGAAATCAAAGAATTTGAAGAAGTTACCTTGATGATCAATGTATAGTACGTCATTTTATTTTGTTAGTATGAAAACGAAATCACAAGCTAATTGGTGTCTACAAATTTGCTGGTTAGGACATTCCTGAGCTGTGTGTCATGTTTATTTGAATCAATGGTGTAAACTTCTACCGTAGACCCTTTTCTTTGAGAATAAGCCAGACACAGTCGTCGTCAGAACTAAAATATACATGTGGAAAATGAATGAGAAGTATAAACATGTGAAACTTGAAAACATGTTAGCTCAATATTGACTTCATAATTATATAGGCTATATCAATGCTTTTGCTGTCTGACATCCGATATCTTTCATCTTTCAACTACTTATTCTTATAGCTTTCTTTTTCACCCTCCTCTATCCCGCTCTCTCTCTCTCTCTCTCTCTCTCTCTCTCTCTCCTCCTACTCTCTATCTCTCTTCTCTTAATCTCTCTCTCTCTCTATCTCTCTCTCTCTCTTTCCCTCTTGCTTTCTCTCTTCCCCTCTTACTCTCTATCTCTCTCCCTCTTGCTCACTCTCTCTCTTTTTCCCCCTCTTGCTCTCTGTCTATTTGTGTATCATGGCATCTCCGCAATTTCCCTTCTCTCTCTCCCCCTCCCCCTCTCTCTCAATCTATAATCTCTCTTTCATGTTTCCTTTATTTCCTGTCTTCACTGTTGAGTTTCTCCCTCACTACCGAAATGTCTTTTTATCTTTGTCACGTTCTTTCATTTTCTTTCCTTAACAATTCTTCAATGACAACTTTCCGAAGTTTCCAAATCTTTTTCCCCATCTATTTTCTCCAATACATATGATTTAAATAGTGTTCTCATAGATTCTGACACCTCAAAACGATTTCAATATATTTTTTCATTTTTCAACACCTGATTCAAGCTCGCAGAGCCTCGTACTTTCAAATGAAAGGATATCCATAAAACATGTGTTACAAGAGTGAGACACGATATTTATATTTTGTTCAAACATAATGTGTTTTTTGTTAAAGGGAGGCCATGAAAACAGCGAGGTGTTTGCCACCCATCGCCTGGTTACCGTTGTGTCACCCTTCTATGAACGAGTGACTGACTACCCTCAAAGAAGATTCACGGAACCACCGCAATACCGCCCTTAACCCAACTCTGTTACAGTAAAAGGCTTCCAAATTTATTTTTAAAAAAAATGCAAATTCACTCCTTTTTAAAATAAGAGATGTTTAATTTGATTTCACTCTTCACATTGCGTTGCGCTGTGTAATAAAAGTTTACACGAACTAATACATCAAATGAAAATACTTTTGGAGCTCCAGCTTCGTGAAATGTATACATGAGAATAAGATATTAAATTTGAAAAGGAATTTTCTCAAAGCTTCAGAATATATTGAGTTACTTTCTGATGTAGCTGGGTGAAATGAGATTTATTGAACCTCGCAATCATTTCTCCTTATTACACTGTATAAACCTGATTTAAATGAAAATGCAATAGATAGGGTACAGACACCCCAATATATCGGGCTAAAAACTTTAAATATACTTACATGCTTAGCTTCTTTGGGTATACTTTTTCTATACATCGTGCATTTTGGGGGTTTCAGTCATTTATTTATCTTTGCGTTATAAACTCCCAGTCGATTTGCAGTATACATAATAAGAATCATGTTATATATCATGATCGGCAAGTATACATACTTGAGTTTTGATGGTTCCAAATATGAATATGATATCAGAACAAAAGCAAAATGAAATTATAATATCAACAGTATACAAGAAATTTGGCAAGATTAAAAAATAAAATGTTTAACTGCACCCTGAACGCCAATGCACTGCGTAAGTTAATACAACAATTATTATGCCGTAATAGGCCTAAACTCAAGTAAGACAAACAATAATGAACCATAATGGAAACATGTAGACTTTGACTGATGATCTGAAATATTGATAAAAACTTACATTAGTAATACTATATTACCCATTCCCTGTGTTGTCTGGGAGATGAAAACTTGAACGGGCTCTAAGAAGAAAACACGAGTCCCCCATCTACGACAAGCAGATGCCAATGTCATTATTCCCCGAAAGCTATACTAGTCAGTGTACAGTATATTCCATCTCCAGTATATTCCATATTTCCATGAATGTTCTATGTGGTTTCTTTAGACGTGCAGTTAAATGCAAAAGCTAGCAAAAATATGATTTGGAATTTGATATAACGTCTTACAAAGAAAATCGTATCAGTCAACATTTTGGGTCGGACCAATTATTGTTATCACCTTCACTCTCAATAGCGATTTACATTTTACATAAGAGAGTACGCAGCTATGCCAAACAAATTGATATAGCAACATTTACAACTTTTGATGTTACATCGTTCTAAAAATTGAAATTTATGTGTCCGTCTATCAAAATATACCTCTGTTGTCTATTATGTATTAACTTCTTCTTACTGACGTACACGCAAAAAACTGAGGTGCTAAATGTTGGGTGCTGAGTGAGATTCTGCACTTGAAGTGCCAAAATCAGCACTTGACGGGTTAACTTTAACAAGGAAACCGAAACGTGCTGAATATTTGAGTGCAGAAAACGAGTGCTATAACAATATGCAGCACTTAACATCGAGTGCTGACTGCATAACCTGATCTGATTGGTCGGTTAGTATAATAGCTGTTACCTTGTGAATATTTGTTTTTGAATCAAATTCAGCTAAGAGATTCTTACATTCTTCATTCTCCAGGTCAATACCCAAGGCCTCAAAAGTCTGAATAACTTTGCTCCTTAAACTGTCAACAACATCAGTATTCAAAGCTGTTGCAGCAGATAACACTCTGTTTGTCATAGCATGGGTCATGTTGGTGTTTGATAAAAGAGAACCAATGAAAAATGCAGCTGTACTGTCATTATGCATTGCTCCATCTTGTTCTTGTAGTAGGCCTATCCTATCATCATCATCATCAAATGCATCATCTGCTGCAGGATTATGCACTTCACTAACAGCAACACCCAAATCAGCATCAACTAGACCCTCCATACCCTGTACCACTTCAGGTTCAGGTTCTTCTTGTGGATGTTGGTTTAATAAATGTTTCCTGTAAGAGTTGAAAGTGGTAAATGACGAAGGACATCCACCTAGAGCACATACCAAATGTAGATGGGGCATGTCAAACAACGCATGAGTTAGCACTTGCACAAGGGCTATTCTGCTAGCACCCAAAAGAGAGCAAAACTTGGCACTTTAAGTGCACAACAGTCAGCTCCTTTGGGTGCTAGCAAAGTAGCCCGGGTGCAAGTGCTAACTCAGCACTTCGAGTGCAGTCACTATGCGAGCTCCTAAAAAGTGCTAAAATTGAATCTTTAAGTGCTAAATTTAGCACAACAGTCAGCTCCTTTGGGTGCTAGCAAAGTAGCCCGGGTGCAAGTGCTAACTCAGCACTTCGAGTGCAGTCACTATGCGAGCTCCTAAAAAGTGCTAAAATTGAATCTTTAAGTGCTAAATTTAGCACTTTTTTTTTTTGAGTGTACCGACAATCGTGCCAGGGAGAATGCCTATGCCTCATTATTTTAATATTCGGAAATAATGCATTTTTTGTTTTCAGAGAATCTATATCTAAGATTCTTCAACCATAAGTATCGCTGTAATTGTATTTCCCTTGCATCAGTTGACAATGATGTGAGAGATTGCATTGAATGTCACAAAACGGCTTATTATTAGTTCATCCTTGTCTTTTCATGTTTTAGGCAAACTGTTTACCCATGAACTGGAGTAACCCTTGGTAAACCATGATCCTCATCAGATTCCATGGTTGCTATTAAATCACTAAAATCAGGAGCTTCATGTTGGTTGCTAGTAGCAACCGATCCAACACACGGTGTGTCCAGTGGTAGACCCAACGCTACGAATCGCTGATCAACCTCGATACGAGGAACAGACGACGAAACGGGCTCCGTGAAGAAACTTTTGGGCATGGCGCGCTTTCTCCACGGTGTGACGGGTGTCTTCCCGCTCAAACTTGTGTCGTTCACATTGTCCGTCGGCGGCATCCATGCACCACTTTGAAAAGAATAGCCATACATTGGAAGCATATGACCATTATAACACACATCCCTTTCTGCGTAGTTAAATAGTTCCTCTAGAGGACCTAAGCCGTTACTGTCCATCGATTTGGGTGAGAGATTTGAAGTTAAATCAGGACTGTTTTCGTCATCTCCATACCGAATGATTCGATTGGGTTCGGAATCTTCCTTGCAAGGGTCAGCCGAGTCACCGTGTTGCGCAACTCGTAATAAATCCGCGTAGTAAAGCTCACGTCCAGATAAACGAACCTTCTTATTACAATCGGCAATCAATTCTGGTTCATCTAAAACTCGCTTCTTGCCGAAAAACTTCTGAATATCCATACTTGCCGTCTCGGCGAAATCCAATAACTGATCGACAGCGTTCGGCTCTCTCTCGAAGAGCTCGTCACTCACTCGGTCATCTTCGTAGTCTTCCGATGTGAAGTTCGATTCGTCATCGCTATCATCAACATAGTATTCATCCTGAATGAAATGAATGTTCGGCAGGTTTGGGATTTGTGGATTGTGAATGTGGTGGTTTTGAACTGGGTGCATGAGAGGATTGTGGATGTGTGGATTGTGCATAGAATAATCCATGTAGTTCTGCATTGAGTGCGGATAAGATGGCGGCACCTGATAATTCATCATCGCCATACTTACAATCTTGATATGAGAAAAACAATATGAAATCCTTTGGGATGGACAGTTGAAAGCTGAAGTGAAACGGACACTATCCTAAAATATGATTGTATCCTTAAAGTAGATTACGCTCTTTGAAGTTAAAAAATCTCTGCCAATATTTTCTTATTAATCATTCATTCTAGCATTTCCTAATGCCATCTTATATTAGACCGCGGACAATATATACAATCACTTGTTATTTTGAGTCTGGTCGGTTGCTTTATCAAACTGACAGGACTCGTTATTTGTTGCCGGGATTTTACCGGTTTCTCTCGAATATCATAATCATCTTCTGTTTCTTTCCTTGGTCTATATGAGAGCTAAATGGTAACACCGATTCGATTGAACTGCGAGCTCAAGAAGACACACGATCCTCTCACAATGTTCTATAAGTGATGTTGTATTGCTAGGCAACGGATGATGATCATCATCCCTTGAAAGATGCTCTCAGAATGTCATGGGCGCTCATTTACACATCCTGTTAAAAAAGATCTGGATTCTGGTATTGGAAGTATGAAAATATTCCGTAGATGGACAAAGGTGAGCTTTTTATTCGATGAAGAGAAACCAATCCTGTCAATCTGGATATCTGTAAGGGAGAAACAAAAGAGTAGTCAGAAAATAGGTTTTTAACAAAATAATGTGTATGATCTATCGCCGAATTAGAACCTTGTAATGAAAACATTTACATTTTAAATTTAGTTGAAAAATAACAGAAATCCGAAGAAAACAAGAAGGGAGTGTAATTAAGTTCTCAACAACAATAACGAATCCTTAGAAGTGAGGTGGGGTAGCAGAAATCATTTCATATTCCTTTTCATTTTGTTGTTGTTGTTAATAATAATAATAATTTGTTCTTTTATAGCGCATTTCATGTCTGTTGACATTTCAATGCGCTTTAGAATTTTACAATATACATAATTTTATAAAGTATAACACGATCATAAAATGAAGATGAAACAAAAACATATATATAGAAAACAATGAAGCGCTTACACAAAAAAAATTATAACATTACTTATCCTTAAATACTATTGATGTGCTAATTTGAATAGATGAGTTTTTAGTTCAGATATGAATGTTTCAATATTGGATATACAATGTAATGAGTTTGGGAGGGAATTCCATAGAAATGGTGCTATTGAAAGAGTTGAAATAGATATAGGCCTACATCAGCACAATGTTATAAGTCTATGCATATCTGGTAAGCTACACTTTATATAGAAACTCATTTGAGTGCAAGGTAATATTATCATAATATTTTAACAATCGGAAATCTAATGGTTTCATTTTATTTTATTTCATGGCGTTTCTTTCTATGTTTTGTTAAGGGTAAAATGCTTTTTTAAAAAGTTCTCTTCTGACATATCCACCGTGTCCTTAACATGAATCTGACGGTAGCACGGCATCAAAAAGGATACCAAAATTCCACATTCTTAAAAAAATGAAGAAAATAGCGACAGTTTTGTGCTTTACTTGTCTGGGTTTTCTTTAAATGATAATAGTTGTCAAACATAATTATGTGATGATATGTAACTTTGTAGTCTGATTACCTTGTCAATTACTATAATAATTTGTTTTCCTAAAATTATGAAACATTATGTCTTTTATGTATATTTTGTTATCTGTATTATTTCTGCATGTGAAATGTGAAACCAATAAACTCAAACTCAAACTCAAACTCAAACATAAACATCAAGAAACTGCATAACATTTATTTAAAAAAAATTCAGATTAATAAATTAAAAAAGCTTGAACTCCACCTCCAACTTTGATGCTAAACACTAAGGCGGCGGTTTAATTCTATCAATTACTTGCTTTTAATATTTTCTCATGCTGCACACTACAAACGTTATGATCACCTCTGGCGCCCTACTTTTCAGCATCAAGACACACCAACAAATTGATACTTTTTTGGTCAAATTTCATCAAGCGCCTGCCCGTTATTGTATGCTGTGTTTGCACAACCCTTGAGTATGATCGAGAACACACGCTTAGCTCACGGGAAACTGAAGGGCTGGTATATTATCCAGTACTCGATTAAACACGGCAGCACGGGCGCTGCTGAAATAAACACCTACTATGCCATGGCACGGCAGTCAAGCGGTCGTAATTTTTGCTGGATGAAATTTGAAGGATTGCTACCATGCTGTGTGTTGGTATAATTTATTGCACCCTTTCTTGGCAATAAAAGTTGACACCTATTCCGAGAAAATTATGGTTGTGTGTTGTAAAAAAAAATCCTCATATTGTTGGTCTACCAGTGAAGCAAATTATACCAGGAAGGGGTGTCTCACAAAAGACTATTTAGAATTTGAAAATAACAAGTTAGGTCAATTGCAAACATCGATACATGTTACAGCTCACAACAGTGTCAAAGTTTTAAACTACATGTATTAATTAGGCGTGATTGTATTGTCATCCTTTTTGTGTATGAAATCAAACCTATGGGTGCAATATAATAAACGAATGAACACCCATGTCTTTTACATTTCTAGAAATTAAGGTAGCAGAAGTGTAAGCATTATAGGTATTCTAGCGATATGGTTTTGTACATGTATTACGTAGTAACAGGGCGTGCATAATATCGAAAAAAAAGCATGTATACATTAATTTTCTCTAAAATTAAGGAATTCACTTTCTCATAAAAGTAGGAGGTTTTGGGTTAAAATAGCTTATTAGATCAAAATGTCTCCTTGAAGATATTAAACAATATAATGGTAGTATTTTGTAGTTTGAACAATTCTGAGCAATTTTGAACAGTTTTGAACGATTTTGAACAATTCAGAAACGAAAGTTTAATGGCATTAATGATAAGCACAAGAATGGAAGATATTTTACAAGTAATGTAAATTCGAGTAGAAAGCTATGATAAAGAGCAAGTTTTTGATTATTCTACGGACATGGAGATAATAATCATAGCCAGAGGGCGGAAAAGAAAAACGCATGATTAATTTTTGAAATACGGATGCATAGTTGAAAACAGTATGACTAATAGTTGCACATTTTAGGCTTATACAATAAATGATTTTGATATGAATGGTCAAAGATATAAGCCAAAATATTTCAGTCAGATTCAACTAGATTATCTCATTAAATTAGGGCTAGTTAGACATCAAGTTTCCTTGAAGACACTTCTGTATGGTACTTGAAAACGTAACGTCAGGGTGGTTGAATCAAGGGCATCAATAGGTGGGAAAGTAGACTATACAATTGTTATAAAATAGTAGACAAGCATTTTTTAAGGTAGGGTAATGTTGTGACCAACCATCGGACTGGGAGAAAATGATCCAAAAGAAAAGAAAAACAATCATTACCGTGGTAGCATTTTTATAGTTTTAAGCACCACATTTATGTGACCAAAGCGTTAAAACACAACCCTTTTCGGAAAATTGTTTTATATAAGAGTTGTTTCCTACTTCATGTGACGGGGGAGAAAAAGTCTGCGTTAAAGTAAAGAGTCTTGAACTTAAAATAGCATCATAAAGAACATAATGATCCGATGGATTGTTGGGAAGGCTGTCATGTTTAATGCATGTACTTTGATCGAAAGGAAAGATTTGGAGCAATTACCGAAGGCGGGTCATATCTTGCACGAATGAGAACAGGAGAAGAAAAAAACACGAGAGAAGGAAGCGAATTATCCATGTGGATAGATTAATAAATCATAGTATTAACTCGCTCGTGACAAGCGCTACTCATAAGATGAAGTTGAAGAACGCGTTAAGTGCGTCTCAGCGGTGTGTGCAGAGGGGCTGTTGATGTTATTAATACTTTCAATTATTGCTACGCTAGACAAGACAAGGCATTGGGAACGATTAAGGATGTCTTTAGAGAGCTCGACATATGATGGTTGAAGAGGATGAAGGGGGAAGGAGAGACCCGTTTAGGTAAAGATTGGTGTTTCCTGCAGTTTTAAGATAAGATTTACACGTCAGTGACTGCATGTATGCAAGACAAATAACAAAAGATCGACAGCAACGAGCTGCAGTCTTTAAAGCAAAGAGGATGAACACAATAAAAAAAAATGTTTATAACAATATTTAGATGGTTATAGGGATAAAATTTCATATCATTTATTTCATTTTCCATAAAAAACATATTAAACATACAAACATAATTTGTATACAGATAAAAGATCGATTACAAGAAAAATACAAAGGGAAGGAGCAAACACAATTTGATGGGAATGTGGGGTTAACAAAAAGGGCAATTAGCCTTATAAACGTCAACCCCTTAAAAAGTATACACTGTATTGATTTGAGAAAAGAAAAAAAGGAAAAGAAAAGTAGAGAAAACCTGAACACCAATACAATAGGAAAAAAAGGGGGGAGAAGAAGGGAAGTGGAAGGGGATACATTACAAAGTGCGTTTACTGCAACGTAACGTCATTTAATTTGAGATTGAATACAATTTTTTGTTTTCATAGGTTTTTATTCATTTCTCTCATAAAGAAATGATAAAAAATGGGATTTATACAATAGTTTAAAAATATTAATTGAATTAGAGTGTTTTTTTTTATTAAATGGGATAATTTTCCATAAAACTGGCCCTTTGAAAAAAACTGTATTTTTTTAAACATTTGAACGGATTTTAGGAAAATGAAAATTACCAGCATTACTAGTTTCATGAGAATGTATGTCATAATTGAATGTAAATTTACTTGACATGGACCTTTGCAACAAACCCTTGGAACACATAAACATAGATATAGCAATATCATAAAAAATCGAGGAAAATTGATAGACTTTTGAAAAAAATTTACCTGTGGAATTTATTTTGCTTACCATTTATCCTAAATTTCTTTTGTTGTGTTAAGTTATTGTCTGATTACAATTTTATTTTCCCCCCCTTTCTGTCCCTTTGGCCTTGTCATCTATTTCATTAACTTTCATGTGTTAGTAATACGTGCATGCTTCAATAGAAAGGAACATCTAAGATAAAGAGATGATTGTTGTCAGCGTAATTTCAACTCAAAACTATTCCAATAAGAATGACAAAATCATATTCATTTTGACACACTTTCGCAATTCAATAAGCTCTAGTTTTGATCATAAAACCCGAGCCTTTTATGCATAGAATAAGCCTACATTAACATGATTTGTATGCATTACAATCAGCTTTTATTTATGTCTTGATTTTCTTCTTTTCAAATTCGTTTTTCATTTAAAGATTTAGTCATTCAAAGCTCAGTAAGGTAATTTTGTTTTAATCAATAACTAAACTGATATACACGATTCATATAGTAGTATCGACAAGATAACTTCAATAACTGTTATCTCCTTCTCCTTTCCTGAATAATCTTAGAAACCCCATGCCAATTCAAATGTAATCACATTATTGGGATTTTAATAACCGATGAACATGACATCAACATGATTCCGTGCTTGTCCATGAAATGATTTTGTTCATGTGAAAATCTTTCTGAAGTCTAATCTTTTTCAAGTGATAAAATATATAGAATCCGCCAAAAAAAATCAACAGTAATGTATTATAATGCCAATAATTTCTTAATCATGGTTATCTACGAAATCGGTTTTTTAGAGTAGCCCTTCAAGTTGATTATAATGTACCCAATATATGAACAAACTTTTGGAACTCCGTAGAATCAAACTGTTAGCCCATACTGTTTATCGAGCTATACATCGAATATAAGTAATATTTTCAAGAGACGTGTGTCAAGATATGAAACAAGAACTGGTGAACAGCTAATGATAAATAGACCCAAAACAAATTACGGCACAAGGCAAATCAATTTTAGAGGAGGAAAATTATGGAATAATCTTTCTGATAATTTTAAATTGAGTTCATCAATTGAACTATTGAAAAAAGATTAAACTCATTTCAGAATGATACTTTGTTGAATGTGATGCATTTGTAAGACAGTTACTCGAATAGGGTAGGGTCCTGCTATGTATAATTTTCTAGGTGGGTGGGGTGTGAATATACTTATTGTCTATTTGATTTAATGTTACATTTCAATAAATTCGTATGTGCACCGTATTGTTATTTATCTATGTGTATTTGATTTATTGTCTTGTTTTTTATGTATTTAAATTGGACCCCTATGAAATAGGGTATTCCACCGATAATTTATGTGGAAATAAATTATTTAAAAAAAAATATTCCTCTGTAGACAGAATTTTTCTTTTTTTAAATTCTTTTCAAGTTTTATTTTGACAGGGTTGAATTGGCAGTTACAAAACTGATTTCCACATTGGCCCTGTTGGCCTAGAAAATAATATGATAAAGATTGAAATTATAGGCTTGTTTAGTTATATTTACATGTACCAAAAGTTAATTTAAGGCAAACCAAGAATAATATATCAATATTGAAGGCGAATTCAAGACCCTAACATTTAATTCTTTGGAACCTACACCCAGCAACCGATAAAAATGCACTTCATAAACATACCGGTCTGAAACTTGGTAGCTTCATTTAATCATTTGAATAGTTAGGCAACCTTGTGTCTGTAGTGGCATTAATTCATACTTTCTTGTTTAGGGTGAAAGTAGAAAAATAATACTTACGAGGCAAAGATGATCGGGTAGACGTTTATGATAGAATATTATAGTAAATTTTAATACTAACATTGCTTTCAAGTTGCGAGGATTAAATTCAATATACTAAAACAAAACATAATGTCATTTGTTTTGAAAGAACTCGTAGGAACTTCGGAACGTCAACTTCTAAAATCCATTATTATTCGGGATTGTTACTAGATTGAGTTGTAACTATTAAGATTGCCTATCTTGAAAGTATAGGCATCCGATGTATGTATCTATGATTTGGAGTAATGAGCAGTAGTATTTTAAAGATCATTCTAGTTACACTATTAGAAATGGACATATAAGTAAGGAAACCCAACCTAGTGTGGTGACGTTCATATTTTGGACAGAGTCTCAAAACCTATTATTTGACTGCCACTTCCTAAGATTAAAAATATGACACAAAAGACCCATTTTCGGTAAGTTTAGGTTATTGGTCACCCTACCCATTCATTTTGCTAATCATTCCATCTAATAAAAGAAGGTAAACAATTGAGTGGATTAGAAAATGTTATTGATTTTTCATAAATTCAAATCAACTGTAAATTATAGTAATGCCTTTTTCGAATATCCTTTTAGCCAAAATGAAGTGTAGCGGATCAAACACCTACACTGCATGCCTTGCATAATATGGACTGGACATAGAACGTGCGTGTTTGCAGGCCAAACTGCGGGTGTATATAATAACAGAAATTATACCAAGTGACACTACCTTAAGCTACTGTTGCTATGAGAAACGCATCCTAAATTCCTCTGAACTTGATGATCTGCACTAACAAACAAAGTCACACGCTTCCCAAACGCTTCAAAATGAATCAAGAAAACAAAAACTAAACCAAACAAATGAACGACATACCTGAACTGGAATGCCTAGCTAGGCGGGCGGCAACCCCGTATCTCAGGCACGCGCTGCCGTTGGTTGTCCAGGAGCCCGACTATAGCGAAAGTGATTTAATGACTCACAGGTTGAAACGGTATATCTTTCCTGAAAGATATCTTGACCACACAGCAGTATAAGGAGACTGTCAAAGCTGTTATCAGCTTAGAAGAAGCAGATGTAACATTCTTTTCTCGTAAATGTTGTGCTGAAAATTAATATTTTATGTGGGCTGCCAAGAGACACACTCGAAGGAATATTAATATCGGAGTTACCAGCAGACGACGACCAACGTCGATGAATTTATGTGAAGTGGCGCCGCGCGCACCATTCAACAGAGCACTAGACCACCACCAGTATCACCGCACCAATGGGTGAGTGGGTATAGCACTGTGCGTGGCGTAGACACTTTACTGGTGGGTTCTCCGAGGCAAAATGCAGTCATGTTAACACATTTTAGCTTGTTTCGGTTATTGCTACTCTTTGCTATATTCTGACAGTTAGCTAACAATGGTTTGCATTGCGGCCTAGTGATCCGTTAGAATCATCTGATCTGGTAACTGGGGCCTTTAAGGAGGAATGTCCACATTATTATTTGCCCTAGTTATTTTATAGTTTCAAGACATTTTATTAAAAGCAGAAAAGATGGTTTTCTTTTTTTAATGGACCCAATCATCAATATGTTAACTTTTGTAAACTGACTTGTCATATTTTATTTGCGTGCGCGTGTATAGTTGTGTAGGACTGCGTGTGCGTGTATGTGTGTTGGCGAATGAGGAATATACAGTGAACTTTCTTCATTTTCATAGATCATTATTTTCATCAAGGAGAAAACACAAATTAATCCCTGGTCAATTACTATCATGCATCGTATCTTAGTGTAACGTAGTTTTTTAATTCTATTTCAGGGTCCGAGAAAGAGTGTGAAAAGGAAAACGCACATACACGTTTTAAAACAATTATGATCAGGGGGTGTACACAACTTGCTTGATAAAAACTTGACCGAACTATCCAGTGATTAGGTAATCAAATGGGTTGTACAAACATTGACCATGAACGGCTGGTTGTGATACCACAGGGCATTCAAACATTTGTTTGCGAACTATTCCAGAAGGTAGTAAAATAAGATCATTGTTCTCGCTCTTTTAATCTTTTCACAATCCAAACATGATGCTTTATGTCGAAACATTGTTCCATCATCAGATAGTTATTCAATAACGTTGTTAATCATTAAAATCAAATTTGAAAATCAGATATTACTTCAAAATTACTTTATAAAAACTATGTTCAATCAATAGAATGGCTGAGAGGGAAAGGAAACAGAAAAAGAGGTATATTGGTGGACAAGAGAATGTGAGCTCTATTATACAGACAACAAATAATTGTGTAAAGGAAGGCAGAGAGGCTGGTAGAAAAGAAAACTGTAGTGGAAGAAGAAAGGGACAGGAAGGGAGAAAGTGGGAGCGAGAGGGGGGAGCAAAAGAGAAGGAGGTAAAGGGAATAGATTAAGAAAGATGGAGAAAAGAATAGGAGAAAAAAGAGGAAGAAATGGAGGAACAGACTTAGCTAAAGGCCGAAAAGAAAATTTTAAGCGCAATGGTACAGCCATGTTATTTTATATTTTCTCTTTTCTTTTTAAAGATGATTCTTTTCTTTTTAACTATAGCTTATAATGTCAATGTTCTGGACAGATAAATCAGTGGTACACGCGTATACGAAACATTACTGCATGTATTGTTTATTCTATCATCCACTCGCACCTTAGCCCAAATCCATCATGAGCCCTGTATGTCCTTCAAGACTTTTGAAGAAAATAAAAAGGTTTGTACAAGACAATCCCAATTAACATACTAGCAACATAACATGCATGTGAGTATAAAACCAATACTATAATTGTTCATCTGATAGGCCTTCGGGTCATCATGTGACATTACAGAAGTGAACTCTCTATACTAGTTGGTCAAGAAACGGTGCCCCTCGTCTCTGTTAACTTTTCGGATTTGATTCAGCCCCTATTAAAGCCACCAAACTTTCTCTCAAATAAAATTAAAAGCGCACATCAAAAGGAAATTCCCGCAGCGAGTCGAACGCTTATACTTGATTCACGCTACAAGATAGAAACGAAGAGAAAGGCCATTGATGGAAAGAAATACTGTGTATACGATTAGCGGCTTCAGAAACTTGTATGAAAGATGTACCATGCTCCTTGCTTGCGTCAATCCCTTACCACAATATTGACACTTTTATTTAATTTGTCTTTTCATCCAAACCCTCTTTCTCAAGTCGCTTCTATCTAGCCATAGTTAAAACCTCAAACGCTGACCGACATTGTTCAATATTTAACTTTGCTCTGGGATTGGCTATTCAGTAGAAAATCGAGAAAGCGATATGAGAGAGAAAGAGAGAGAGAGAGAGAGAGAGAGTGCGTGAGAGGAGATAGTTCGTTTGTTGACCGTGTTAGATGTGGTGCGAAGCATTATAGCGATAACAGAAGTTTGATTATGATAATCCGTAATTAGTTGAAGCCTATAGTACATTCATTACCATAGAAGCAGCTGTACACAAATTACAAATGCTTGGGAACAAGGAATAAAATGAAATGAACGGCGATTGATTTAGGCAACGTCATGCCACCTGCCTAGATTAAGATGTCTCTTTCTTCTGCGACAGTGTAATTTTCAATGTGTTATAACAATATTTAGTCATAGTAATAAATTATATAGATTCCCATCTAAGCTCAAACATGTTGTTACAAAATTATGTTAAGCCACTATGATGTATTTTGCAGTGTCGGTTTCCGGCAGGTCAGGCGGTCACGTTGCTTGCTTCAAAATATCATATGTGCACAATATCTTTAAAAATTCAAGAAATAATAATCTACAATTCTCAATCAATACTCAACTTACATCACAATGACTATTTTCTTTTTCAAAATGAAGAGACGTGCCTTAATAATTTATGTTTTAAATTGTTACTTTTGTAAAAGTTATAGCATTAGGACTTCAAATATATTTCTAACACCCAAAACTATATCACACAAAATAATCACCACTGTGTTGGAGTATGTAGGTTTAATTTCAATCTTTTTCACAATCTAGCGACCCAAACCGACAATAATCTAATATTATATCGATTTATGGCGTAGGTTTCAACCATGAAAATGTTAACCGTAAAATTTTGTAGTGGTACTGGTTATATATTTTTGCAAATGATGTATAGAAGCATTTAAAAATCTGTCTGTAAGAAAAGCGATGAGTTTACAATATTTCATTTTCATTTTTTTTCTTCTCCCTCACTTATCAAAGAGCACTCGATCCATTATCGTGAAGCTTAACAATTAGCTTCAATATCCAACTAATAGCCCATGGTAGACACTTTCTTCCTCTATACTCATATAAAATCATAAAGGTTCAATTTCACCTCTTAGAGATTGTTAAGTAGGAGTAGGCGATGGAGCGCCGTGCACCATGCGAGGGTTTCCCCTAGATAAACACGACCGGCGACCGGTAGCGGGAGGGTTGATGGGGGATACGGAGGAATGCCAAGATAGAAGGCGAAGATGGAAGGCGAGATGAGATGCATGGAGAAGGATAATAGAGGATGAAGTCTAAGGAGGATAACGAATGACAAAGACACCGTACTCTCACATAAGACTCTCGAAAACATAGGGATCTTTAGTTTTAGAAAGGTAATCGACTTCTTTAAATTTTGTCGAAGAATTACGTCCGGAAGTATTATTAGAGGGGAGAAATATATAAAGAGATTCATGGAAAGAGGTAGAATGTGACAAAAGAGGAGAGAGAGAGAAAAAACAAGTGAGAGAAAGAAAGAGAGAGAGGGGGGGGGGGGGGAGAAAACGATGATAAATATCTACATTAAAAATGAATATATTATGATAAACCTTAGAAACCAAACAATAAAATTAGAGAAGCCTACGAGGGTCAATTTGAAAGCAAGACATGTATTTGATCCTAACTGTATATTGGTTTACCAAAAACGAGTAATGGTCAAGCGATTGTGGGGGCATGGTTATCGGTAGGAAGTATAGCACTGGTATTGATTGGTTAATGAAATGGGTAATTCCATAAATTAGGGACCCACTCCGGACATTTTTGGTGTCCCACTTACAGAAGGAACCCACACGTATGTGTGGCTCTGAGTAGACTTAAATAGTGGAGAGAGATTGTAAGTGATTTCCAAGCATAATATTGCATCATCATACCTAGAATCACTTAACAATCTCACTCCACTATTTAAGTCTTTCCTTCATAAGCCACGAATACGTGTGGGTTGACTGGGTTCCTTATGTAAGAGGGACACCAAAAATGTCACAAAGTGGGTCCCTAATTTAAGGAATTACCCAAATGCGAAAATACAAGTTTGTCGAGTGACTTGAGGGTGGATACGGTGCAAATATTTTGTTTCGATGTTGCTTTCACCCTCTCCCGTTCTCTATTTCCCTTATATCTGTATTACTCTCATCACACCCCCCCCCCCCTTCTTTCGATGGGAAGGGGGGGGGGGGGGTACATGTCCCCAGTTCACGAGGAAGTGGGACAGGCTGTACTCAAGTCTTTCGACCGTGTATCCATCACACCTGACATGCTGCTCAGTGTTCATTCAGTTTATGAAGTTAAACGTCTTAGATGAACAGACGGCCGGCAATATGCATTCAATCAAAAACTCAAAACGATCTTAAACATAACCCTGCCATACCCTATAATTATTATACGGGAAATAGTCAGATAAAGCCCTGATAACTTACTGTTTCAGCTGTTTGCTTATAAAGTTTGAAGGAATGATGGTCTGAAAGTACTTGTTTAAGGAAATCTTCAAAAAGAAAGGAGCACCAGCAATCATTCAGAAATGTTGCCACATAATATATAGCTTTACGTTTTATTTCCCGAAACTATTATAAGGCAGCAAGTTTATTGATATCTTGATTATTGAACCTCTGCTCTAGCAGCTGAGTCTGGATTAAAGTCTTGAATTGAATTGAATTGAAATATTATATTACTTCGTTCTTATTGAGTTATCCTAATGTAGCAAGTGGAATAGATAATATATAGGAACAAGGAACATATAAAAGAGCTAAAGAGGAAAAATATGAGAAAGAAAGAGGGGCAGTAGAGAAACGGAAAGATAGAAAGAGTGGGATATGGGAGGGAGAGAGAGGGGGAGAGAGAGAGAGAGAAAGAGAGGGAGAGATAGATAAAGATAGAGAGAGAGGAAGAGAGAGAGAGATAGAGAGATAGAAAGAGAGAGAGAAACGGAAAGATAGAAAGAGAGAGAGAGAGAGAGAGAGAGAGAGAGAGAGAGAAAAAGTTAGAGATGAATCCATCAGTCATGGTGGTTCTGCCATGCAGATAGTCGGAAGTGTTTTCAAGTACATGAAGAAGCGTCATGCCAACCCTTTCAATCATCCTACACAGACGTGTTAACAAGTCGCTGATGTCATGGAAACTGTTATAGAAATCTTACAAATAAAAGAGTAGAATGGACGGTATAAACCAAAGAATAGAATTCCATTTACCATCTTTTTTTGTAATTGTTAAAATACATAAAATAACAGATTAAATCATTAAAATATAAATGACACTTTGAAAATGGTACATGCCCATGATTCTCATGAATCAAGTTTGCTTTGTTTTACGGCATGCTCCGTGTTGAGCTCTTCAGTATATTCTTGCAAATCAGAAATTAGAAATCATCTTCCAACAAATTCTCGCCCCTCCCCCTCTCTCTACCTCCCACCCTCTCTCTTAATACCCCCCCCCCTCTCTCTCTCTCTCTATCCATATACCGTTCTCTATCTCATTTTCTTCCCCCTCTCTCTCTCTCTGTCTCCAATATTGTACCCATGTGTATCCTATACCGTGAGTTGTCAAAGCTAATAATATCAGGTAGTATGGTATTCATATCATAATAGCATCGGGGGAACGATTTCTTGTGTATGTACCTATTGTACAAGCAATCATTTACCATAGCCACATAATGTACATCGCTTAGTCTTAATGTACTATACGGGAATAACAATAATAAAAATAAGGATGTAAATTATGTTTATATGAAACAATTGAGCATTTATTGTATCTACTGTACATAATCACAAGACTGTAATATATCATAGGAAAAATGGAAAATGACATATTGTGTTTTTTTCTTCAAAAATGTATCTCACTATAATCAAGAACACATTCCCAAGAAACTATCAACTACATTCATACAAAGCGGCTTCTATCAGAAACTAATACAACATGAATTTCTGCACATTACCAACTTTTTTTTATTTTTAAAACAAATTTACAATATTTCAGACATAAAGGACTAGTTTACTAAAGAATTCCCATTATCAACGCTTCTTCACAGAACCAGTGATGAGGAACTACATGTTATACGAATGAAAGCATCTGCTAGTGGATACATACATTGCTGCATAATTATATCTATTGAAAAATCTTGCTTTGAATTGCAATACATTACGAAATTGATTGCATCCAACAACATGATACCGTTAACTTAACCAATGCAGCAAGAACTAATACCATTGTATCAGGATTATATTCTCATCATTATTATCATTTTTTATAAACGCTTGAATTTTGGAATTTGATTCATGCATGGCGACCTGAACATATTATAACCACATGATACCGTCTTGTTCTTTTAGTAAACCACAATACGTAATTACAGTAATGAGTAATGAAATTAGTGAGAAAATAAATATTAGTGAATTTTAAAAAATCTTAAAAACAGAAAATATCAAAATGAGAAATATATACATGTGTATGGTATAATGGAAGAGTGAAAGAATAGCTAAGTATTATGTCTTTTGAAAGACTATATAGGTTGATTACTTAGTACATTATTCTCATTCATTATTGCTCTAATACCAAATGCAAGAAATAGGAATAATGATTCATTAACTAGTGATAACATATTTAGAAACATAAAAGAAAAGGCGGATATATATCTTTTCTGACAAAATGCTTCCAAGCATAAAAATTATCAACTACCGGTACAAATTAATTGAGAGTACGAGAGAAAAAGGGTTTCTTTAGATAACAACACCATGCTCTACTGGTACTAAAACAAGTATTATTTACACACTTTTGGCAATCTATATCACAATCCTCACTACATCTTGAAATACCCAACATTTCAAATATTAAATGTAAATTGCATTCGCATATTCATTTTATATACATGTACCAAACATCAGCTTATATATAGTATATAAATACAAAATAATGAACGGGAAAAGTCGGGACTACATAATGATTATTAATACCTGTAACAAGGAATATTAATGTCTTTGTATGGGGCTGTAGTCAAAAGACAGAAATGTAATTCATCTTCATCTAAAGACAGATTTATACAAGGAAATGCAGCAACTATTCATTTGTCTTCCGAGAAAAACAAATTGTACTCTTTTACTAAAAAATATCATGTCTATATTATATACTATTGTGTTGTTTTTTCTATTTCATTAATATATACATGTATTGATATCAATATGTGATAAGATAGATAAGATAGATAGATAGATAAATGGATTTTAATAAGATCTTCGTGTCTGGCAGTTAAAAACTGAAATGAACATGAATTACAATACAAATTTCCAAAGATAGCATAATTATCTTCCCTGCTTAATCATTTGTCATTAAAAAACACAAGAGTAGGTAATGTAATGATAAAGGATAGGTGTAATTATGATTCTTGGGAGAAAAAACAGAAGTAAAGGATATGTTTTTCATAAAACAAAAAGAATCTTCTCAAAGAACTTAAGTCATTTGGTAGTTAAAATAATATCCTTCCAATGCAACTTCTAAAATGTAGTGATTTGAAGCTGGAGTAGTTTTACTCTAAATGAGAAATAAGGGAGAATGTAATGGTAGCATTTTCCCGTATAAAACAAAAACCCCTAAAATGTGAAATATCATTTACAGGATGTTATCATTAGTTTGTCAGTCCTTACATGATATGGTCATTTAAAAAGTATTTCCATATTTTCATTTTCCATCTTATTCAAGATTCTAGCTAGAGTATGATATGAGATGAGGGTGATCTAACTACCATCTTGTGTTTTAGCAATGGTAAGAGTTTCTGATTGAAGGGACGGATGATCACTAAGCTGTTGACTAACTCGTCCACCTTGAGCTTGACTAGCATTATCATCTCCTTCATCACGTGGTGTCTTCCCTGCTCGTGATGACGCCTTACTGCCACCTCGTCCTCGACCTCGTCCACGGCCTCGACCACGCGTTGTCCTACCCGTAGCCTGGCTCGGTGCAGCTTCATTTCTATCCACGCTACCATCCCGCTGTCCGCCATCGTCAGCGCCCTCGTCACCGGACTTGGAGCCTTGCTGTCTTGACCGACGTTCGCTTGGAGCGACACTCCTTCGTCGGGACTTCGCCCCCGAAGCTTTACCGGCGCCATCTGCGCTCTGCTCGTCTCCTTGCCCGCTGCGTGCCCCATCACCTTCAGGGGCTACACTAGCCGCGGCTGGCGGTACAGCCGAGGCGCCACCGGACTTGCCTTCTAGGGCTGCCACACGGCCATCCATTTTATCCATACGCTCTTTGTTCTATAAATAAAATGCAAAGTACAAATCAATATGTGTACTCGATGTAGTTGAAAACTGAGAAGTTTGTTTCTTTCCATTTCAACGTTACAACATATGAAAATACCAATGACTCCTACATAATACTTGGTCAATGCTAAACCTGTCTTAATCTCTCTTTTTTTCTCCCCTCCTTGTTGCTGTCCACGTGAAGGGGGAGGTGGAATGATGCATGATTATTTTGTAAAAAGTCATTAAAATAGATTAAATCATGGAAACATCTATCCATGTATCAGCATACACATCAATAAATTACCCTAAGACTTTCGTTATGTTAGCCTGAATTAATGAAAAGGTCAAATCAACAATACTTACAGAATCCGATGGCATAGCATTGGGAAGAAGACATGATTATCCACACTGTAGGTTGAAAACTTCAAGAAAACCATTTCAATGTTAGGTGAAAATGTTTGTGCAGAGAAAATAGAAAGAATGTCCCCATGTATATTTTCTCTGTGTTGAGAGCCAGACTGGGATTTATTTTGTTGAATAATTCTGTGTTTATGTGTTCTAGCTGTGTTTATGTCAGCTGTGTTTATAAGTTCTGGCTCACATCATATATCACCATATACATGTAGAATAGCAGGTTCTAGGACAACTACCAACTAGAACAACTACCCTCTAGGACGACTACCCCCCAGACAACCACCCTCACTGACCCCTTGATATAAAGTTATGTGATACTAATCATGAATGTTACCTTTACAGCACAGCAAAACAAACTAAAAATGAAGAACACAATCATTCATGATAATAAATCATCTCTCGATCACCTAAGTGATTTTTATTATATAAATAGGCTGCAGTACCTGATAGGGTATTTAGAAATACAATTATCTTGCTGCTATATATTTCAATCTAGTAATCATATAGATATTTGTTCTATGTTGGAAAGGCTACATATATAATTTGCATGAGTATTCATATAATACATATAGATCAACAAATAGGACGGCAGAACTTGAAAGTGATTACTTCACAGAATAATTTACACACATGTACATGTACTTAATACTAAATCACAAGTATGATACATGTTTCACTAATTGATTCATGTTAAATTTGATTGAATTTAAATCAATGAAACTTTTAAAGTGCCCTGTTTGGTTTGCAATGTACCAGTTTTATCCTTGCCACAAACTATACAAACATATGAGGCAATGCCCCCTTCTTCTAAAATTGTTACTGCATTGTACAGAGAAATAAAGGGTTGCCTGCAACTCTCTTTTCGAATGAGATTCTACTCACTAGTTTGATATAACGATCATATTCGACATCAAATTCAACAAGATATCTGCAAGTAATGAATTAAGTAATTCCTTATGACCAAAAACACATTATAGAATTAAGACGAGATCCAAATTATTACAGAAGAAAATGATAGGATACAGTGGAAACTGTATAAAATAAAGGAGACTTAAAGTATATTTATAACAAAAATGGAATTTGATAACACAAAATATCAGGAAGATTTACAGAAAAAAGTGACTAAAAGGTTCATGAGTTGTACATGTACATGTAATTAGACAACACTTAATAGTAAATAATAAATCTGCCAGGTTTTGGGTAACAAATGCCATGTATGGAAGAATTTCTAATATTCACTGTGTGAATGCAAGACAACGAGTAGAAGGTCTTCAAGGCCAAATCAAATGGGGGAGGGGGGGGAGGGGGCGAGTAGATCAATGAAACTTACTAAAACACAGATGTTACAATATTTTGTCACTGAGAATTTTAATTTTAATTTTTAATTTTGTGTCATAATCGGCATAAGGACATTCAATTCATGAACAATTTTTTTCCTTCTTTGTTGGTAGGTTATCATGGAATTACACAGCTTCTTAATTCATATGACGAGTCATGAACTATCTTTTGTATTTTTGTATTCTTTCTTTTTAGAAAGCGCCCCACTGATAAGCTATTTAATCCTACTTGAATCTAAGACCTAGATGTATCTCCAACATTCATTTTTACACTGCAAGTACAGTCAAACCTGCTTTAGTGACCACCTGTCTAGAACAAGCACATTTTTTGTTTCCCTTGAAAATAGTTTCTCACTAAAGAAACATGTCTACAACAACCACGTGTCTACAAAGGCCACTTTTTGTGTTTCCCTCGGGCAGTCGCTGTAGACAGGTTTGACTGTATACTGAATTTACCATCAAATTCATTGTTTCAAAGTTATCGCGGCTAGTTGTATCATCAAATATAAAAAGTGCCTGGAGGTTAAACCCATGACATACACAAAACTTTCCACCACAAAAATACAGATTATTAGTTTACTTTGGCAGATTACCACAAAATTAGCAGACAAGTTAGGCAAAATACAGTAACTGATCAACATAAAATATTTCAGTCACAAGTCAAGGTGTTTAAAACATAAACGAATAAATGTGATTTTCTACAAAATAAGACAGCTGCTATCAAATCAAAATAATTAAGTAATTGTTATCATATACTATATTCTTATTAAATTTGTGATATATAGTGGAAGTACTCTTATTATAAACTGCCTAGATAATGCCACATATATATTGAGATGAATGTACCGGTAGTTGAGTTAAGCCTATATGACAATGTAACTTAATGAAAACAATATTTACAGCACTTCAAAAATGATTAGCCTCAAAGAATCTTGGAGTTGATAGAATGACTTTCAATAATATTTAAAAACTAAATTCACTGCTTACTGTAGTGGCTGAGTGCCTGTCAATGTTATGTCCTCAGAAAATAAGTATAAGAAAATAACGTACATCATAAAAAGATTATTTTAAGAATAAATTCTAAGAGGTTGGAATGTTCAAAAACTCAAAACCCCTTTCTTTTCTCTCATTTTTTTCTGAATTTACAGCATTATCTGCACTTAACTCCAAATAAACATAAACATACCAGCAACAGACATATGAAAAATCATAAATATCAAATCATTTTAAAATGCTAATGAGCTGTGTTTTCATTCACTCCTAGTTCACTTTTTTTTAAACTATGAGCTATTTTCCCCCTTCAAACTCTTTTATTTTACTATTGTTACATACGCATGCATCCTATTGTAAATACACACATGTGTGTGTTACATTTGGTTATACTGAATTTACAGCACGTACTACTTAAAATAATCCTAGGTAATTTTAATGTGAATGCACTGCTTAAGTAAAATGGCAAGAATATCAATCAAACAGTGTTTGTTTACAATTTTAGTTTTGAATGGCCACATATTGTGACATTTTTAGGCTGCCAACAGAATACTTTATAACACTGATTCCTTGCCTTTGCAATACAAATTGTGGTGCTCAGTAAGAATGACCCTTACTGAATGGAACACGTCATGGATGTCCCTTAATACAACAAATATTTAGACTAAATACTGGAGTTGGCACTGTTATCACGGAACTAGAGTGGTGTCATTCACACCGTGAGTTAATGATTCATCCATACACCTTACTTACCACTGCCCCCTGCACTTTCACCCCTATCATCCTTCTTATCATCATCTTTTCCATCTTTGTCTTTATCATCATGTTTAGCTTTATCATCATCCTTATCCTTCTCTTTATCATTATCATTCTCATCCTTGTCATCATCATCTTTTTTATCATCTTCCTTCCCTGAACCGTCTTCACCATTATCTTTATTCTTCTCTTTCTCTTCTTCTTCAATCTTCTTCAGGAGAGGTTCTACTTTGTCCTTGAATTCCTCAAAGACGAGTTGAAGATCCCGGATCTCCTCCCGTCGCTATGGTAACACAGCAAACACACATCACACAGTGTCAATAGGAGGAGGGTGGTAGAAATGTGAGATAGGTGTTAAGGTTAGTTGAATAGTGTGGTGTATTCAAATCAAAATGTGCATAAAATTTATATGTTAACATCATTAAACAAAATACAGTCTAACTTTAATTTGGTGTACTTAGCTCAACTTGTACCAAAAAAAAAAATCATATTTTCACTGTAATACATCATATTTTCATGATTTGGTTGTAAAAAAGTACAAGTGAATTGTAGTGACTGGTGCATATCACTTTATAAGTTATTCAGTAAAATGGATGAATACAAGTATTCAAACTGCACAGATTACTGTTATCAAAATCTTTTAACAATATGGGTTTGAACCCAAGTCGTGTCTTTAACATGTTATTAAAAAGATGCAACTTATCTTCTTGAGGTACAGCTGACCTACTTTAACCCTTACTGTACTGGGGGGGGGCCTGGGAGGCCCCCCCTCGACATTTTCGGAGATTGCGCCGCAACCGCTTGGAATTTTGAATTGTCGTTTCATGACTTTTTTCCCTCAAGTTTTACGCACATTTTGATACCATTTTCGTCAAAATCGGATATACCCGTAAGGCGTTACATAACAATTAGTATGCGCATGTCATCAAAAAAAAAAAAAAAAAAAAAAAATCCATCAAAATTTGCATAAATTATCATTATTAATTACATTAAAATAACTTTTTTTGTGTTAGAAAAGAAGTTTCATATGAATAATGAGTTTCAACATTCAAAAAGTGGAGTTTGACACGTTTTCTGTAAAATGCATAAAATTAGCGCATTTTGCATAATTAATTAGGCTAACGACAAAAATTTGCATATTCGGAAAAAACTAATTATACCATCTTGTTCCTTACGTAAATATCTACAAACATGCGAATTTTCGTGTTCATCGGACAATCGACGGCCGAGATCATAGGGGGGGCCTCCCAGGCCCCCCCCCCCCAGTCAGTGGGTGCTCAAAATAGCCCAGTACAGTAAGGGTTAATATTATACTGATTCCAATTAGTGGCATCAGTTCGTTGAAAATCTTCAGACTTGAAACTTGATAAGGAAATATCGAAAATGACTTCAAACTGGCAAGTCATCTGGATGAAGTCATATAGACATGTCAAACATTCATAATTCACTGTAAAACAATCTCTAGACTAAATGAAGAGAGAAAGAATAAATGAGGACTCACCGATTTGGTCTCAGTATCGACCTTCCTTGTAAGATGAACCCTGACTGTCTGTACACTGCTCTCAACCTTGGCCACAGTCTCTTTGACCTACACAACACAGAACAAGAGAGAGTTAGACTTCACCTACAACCACATGCAGAGACTGCAATCAAAGAAACCTGATAGGGCTGGCTGAATGTATGGCACACAAATGTAGAATTGCCTGGGGTGTTTCACAGAACTTGTCATCAGTGACAAATGACAGTTTCTGTTATAAGCTATTGAAATATTTGCTTCTGATTGTTTATCAGCAGATTTGTCACTGATTTTTGGCATTTGTCATTGAAAAAAGGCTTTGTGAAACGGGTCCCTGGAGGAATCTGCAGTATGATGGAAAACAGTATTACACTTGATTTTGAATCGTCTAGTTTTATCAAAAATATAGCTGATGTGTAATCATTTCAAAAAAGTATACAGATGCAAATTTAAAGGTCTTCAGATACATCTCAGAGAAGTATTCTGATCTTTTAAGTTTTGTGCAAGTAAAATTTTTAAATAGTTACAAGGTTATCCTGTGGATTGAAATTTTGAAACACGGTTCTGTAAAAACCTAGATACATGGCATCATTTAAAACAATGAAACACTGAAGCACAAGGCATAATTCATTTTTTTTAAAGGATATAAAACCAAAGAAGCACATGCATATTGCTTGCCCCACATTGGTTCATTAGGGTCGTTTTGACAATACTTTTTAAAGACCCTGGTGCTCATTCACCCATGGCAGAAATACATGTAATATAAATAGGGTATCATTGGACAGTAAGTAATTTACTCTTCATCATGAAATCAATTTCAAAGTCATATGGGTTATGACTTTTTAATTAGGAGCTACCAAAGTTGCGTACACTTTCTTTTGATACGCACTGTACATGTATACACACAGTGCAGTTCAGTTCTACTTTATAGAGTGTATGGTGATTTTATTGACGAGAAACATAAAAAACACTACATGAAATTCTGTCTCAAATAAGAATGCTTTTACTGGTCAATGATACTCTTGTCTTGATGAAGTAATTGACTGAAGATGAAATACATGTCTTGGATAGTAAGCTATTTTGTCATTTAAAATTCATTCTGTGCATTCATATAAACGGCATGTCTAGAGTACATGAGTACCCTATAAAGATAGAATGGTGTGCAATCAACATAAACACAGACCGGTACGTGAACATAATACATACTATGTGCATGCTTTGAAAATATATATTACGGTATAACAAAAAAACTGAATAGGTTGATGGAGATAAACTATTTTAATTCACTTTTTTACAATATTCTACAATCTCATATCGTCTATTTGGAGCTAGAAGGGCGTCCAATACTTTAACACAGAGTTATTGCCTTTCTGGCTCTGAACAGATTATATGAGGATCAAAAGGGACACAAACATAGTATCATTTGTTTTCTGTTTCCTGTACTTAAGGAAAATATAAAGAAATTATAGTGCTGATGAAAACAACAAAATGAATGTGACAGTTTGAGGACAAATCATCCACAGGAAATAAAACAAATGGTACAAGTGCATTGTGAAGGGGTTGGGATTGGGGCAAGGTGAAACTACAAAAAATATGCAAATTGGGATGTGAAACACAAAGATCACAGCACACTCTTTTGATACAGACCTCTTCCACCTTTTTCCTTTGCTGATAGTTGCAAGAACACAAATATCAAATTGAATTCATAAGTCACTTTATATACAAAACACAAAGAATTGATCATAAACAATTTTACAAACTTATCCACTCCTATCCACTAAGTTTATAAACAAGTACCACTAATGAATATTCAGAAGTTAATTTGGAGCTTTTATCCCTTCTTTAATTGTTGAATGCGGCACAAAATGTAATTCACAGAAAGAAAGCCCCAATAACCTACTTACATACATTTCTATAGCAAGAGGGTGAAAAAAAATAGTCATAACATCACATAAACTAGTTTAAAAGTGAGGGCCTGATTTTCAATCTACACAAGGGGAGGGTCACTATATGGTCAGTTTCAGTGCATGACCATGACAAGCCTCATTTTTAATAGTTTTAACAGCCAGACAATTTTGTGCCAACTTTATACCAGTTTGGACATATATTCGGGATCAACAAAAGGACTGAACAAGTACCAATACCTTATCAAGCTCTTTATGCCAAAAGTATGTTTGTTTTAGGCATGACCAACAAAGTTTGAGCATGTATGTGGATATGGATGCGACATTCTATTGTCTAACGTGTTTATCGGAAATAAACACCTGTTAATCTAATGCAGAAATTTACCCATACCTGGCATACTATCGGGGACACAATTAATTCTGTTCAACTTTAGATATACACAAAGTCAAACTAATAACCATACAAATGATCAACTTAACCCAACTCCTCTATTGCTATGGCGCCCCCTTTAGGTCAATGATTTGCCCAAATCAGCGTACCACTACAGTATGTTTGTTTTGGGCATGACCAACAAAGTTTGAACATGAATATGAATATGGAGATGGATGTGACGGCTGGACAGGGAATGAAAAAGTTCAGATACCTTATTGAGCTCCTCTTCTAAGAACTCCATCTTCTCTAGAGCTGCTGGATCCACCTTGCCGCCTCCCTTGCCTGCTGCTAGCTTCTCTTTCTGTGAGATGGGTATAGGAGCAGCAGCTGGTGCACCACCACCCTGAGCAGCCTTCTGTGCTGCGGCCTCTATCTGCTGCTGTAACTGAGTGTACTTGGTAGTTAGGTCTGCACGTACCATCTGAACATCTCGGATCCTATAAACACAATCAAGCTTGGTTTAGCATCTAGTGTACTCATGTTTTGGTCGTGCAGTCAATGAACTTAGTAATATATAAAATCTGAGTTGAACAAGTACAGGCACATGACAATTATTTCAGCATGTTTTTATAAAAAAAATATGTTTTCTTAATCCATACATCTAATAAACATCATGATAGACCAGAGATGCCAACATCTTTACATAAAAAACTAAACTGGGCATCTTTAAAAATCAGATTTCCACATAAAGAATGTGACATACCTTATATTAGACTATTAGTGCATTAACTGACCTAAGAGCTTACTTAATCATAATCACCCTGATCACTGAATTCATCTATAATTCTGCACTTCACAACACACATTGTCCACTCCAGTGGGGACTATTCCAGCCAGTTGTATTTTTACAGGTGCGCACATGCCAATCAAATCATACTTGCATCTTACCACCAAACTTACTTGTTGTAGGGCCTCCACAGAAAACAGTATTTAACTACTGATGGAGCCACCCTACTAAAAAAAGACTAATAAATAAATAAATAAATAAATAAATAAATACATTTAACACATGGGTGGAGAAGAGCAATGTAGATAAAATAAATGCCAGGGACATAACCACTTTAAGCTGGTTTCTCTCAAAATGTAATTCCATTGCCAGAAGTTAGATTAGCTGTCAATAGCTCACCTGTCTTTAGCTTCTGTATCTACCAGTCCCTTCATATCTTCTTGTAATGATTCATTGGTTCTATTCATCTCTCTGATCTCTGGTCCTAGTTCATCCATACGTTCCTTCACATGAACAAGCTTCTTATCAGCAGTGTCTTGCCAATCATTGATCTTCTCTAGGTTCTCAGAGTGATCTTCTACAATCTGGTTCGCTGCCTGCAAACATCAAAAACAAAAATGATGATAAGATTTTGTTCTTGTTAAAGGCATCGTTTAACAATGTTAAATCTGAGATGCATGGCCCTACATGTACGTGTTATCAGTGTCTTTGATATGGTGTAATATTGAAGCCCTAAAGAAATTGCACTTTAAAATGATCATGAAGTGCTTCAAAAAAGTAAAATCTTTGTGTGACCGGTTTTACCATACTCATTTTCCCCAATAGACTGTAGTGTTATGAAAACCGTTAGGAAAACGCAAAATTTGATTTAGATTTCCTATCATAAATATCTTGATAATCAGACAGGTGATCGGCTTGTAAAAGTCATGGGGTTCCTGACTGACCTAAAGGTTTATAAATCAAGGATTTTGTTTCAGAATCTGAGATAAAGTTACCCATTCTCTTTAACCACATAATGACTGTATGCACTTCCAATGAGTTTTTGATTATAACATGTACCCTGGTTCTAGCCCCGCTGGCTTGATATAAGGAGCTGAAGCATTCTGTAGTTCCTTCCAACAGGTATCCATTTCCTTCACCTGGGCAAATGAAGATTAAGGTCTTGCCAAAGGGCAGGGGTTGGTACCTTGTGATACCTCGCGACAATACAATAATAAACAGCCAGCATAAGATTCTTATGTGTGAGCATTTTTTAGAATCCTATTATCTGTTGATTACTCCAGCTGAAGATCAAGATAGCTTGGGATGAAAACACAATGTGTCACTTAGAGTTATTTTGTTCCAGGCCTAAGTATTACTAAACATGTTAAAGGTTTGAAGGAATGATACAAGAAACTTACCTTTGCGCCCTGTGAGAAATAAATGAAAAAGGAAGAAATCGTAAAAATTATTTTAGTCCTTTTGATAATCAACACAACTATATATGATTAAAAAAACACAAACATGTCTACATAAAGGTATTATTTTGCAGGCAATCAGACTTTGACCCCAAAAAAGGTTTACAGTGTAATATAAAATACAAGTTGTTGACCAAGTCTTTTCAAAGATAAACTTGTTTCATGTGTCTTCTAGTATTATATTATCTATTATTTATGATAACTTCTTGAAATTTACAAATGAAAATTTCTCCCCCCCCCCCCCCCCTCCAAAAAAAATAAATAATAATAATAACAAAAATAAAGAAGAACATTTTGTTGAAAATTGATGGTTTTTTAGACACTTCCCAAAACATCAAGTCATTAACATATAAAACAATAAATATATTATAATTATCCAATTTACTTCAAACTCTTGAAGGATATGTAAAGCTGTCAATCTTTATCACAGAGAGGAAAGTATGATCATACAATGTGAACACTGACAGTATGAAATACTTTGATGTATTGAATGACTTACCTGGTCACCTAGTGCTTCTTCTACAGCCTGTAAGGTAAGAAAGAAATGTAAGACACAGTCAATAAATTATACTGTACAAGTCTGCAATTGTTAAAGGGGGTGTAGCTTGGTAAATACTGGTTAACGCCATCTACGATTTCTTTTTGGACAGCTGCACGTAAACGAATGGACTTGATTAACAGTCAGCGCGCTAGCATTTGCAAAACAGACCAAAGTTCTCCTCACGCTTCGGTTTTGCGTACCGTAATTAACGTTGTATTAACAGCACTTTTTTGCCGCCGAAAAAAATTCAAAGTCGGGGGTGCGTCTTATACACGATACACACACACAAAAAGAAATTAAAAAATAAAGTTTTGATTCATGCCCCTCCACCTGGCGCTATGCCTGGCAATGTCCCCCAGCTCAGTAATCGGTGTGTTGACTCACCACTCGGAAACTAGAACAACACTCACATTTTTCTGTCATCTTGGTTTGAAAGTAACCTTTCTGATAGATCTCAATATATAGTTTATAGTAATAATTCCTCCAATTTTTCTTCTATTACACGGCGTACCACAAGGTTCTATCCTAGGTCCTCTCCTGTTTTTTAATTTACATTAATGATCTTACACATTCAGCTGCACCTCGCAGTTAAATGAAAGGCCTTCCCGCGTGGGTTTTTTAACACGGATCTGGCTTGCTGCCGACAAAGTCGCCCCAAAAAATACCAAAAAAATAGTTGTTTTTTTTAGGGCGAAAAAGAAGGGTGCGGGTAATACACGAGGGCGGTTTATACACCGTTAATTACGGTATGTTGCAAGCAAATGAATACTACGGTCGCGTCGTCCATAGTCGTATTATACCCGATTGGCCCCTGAGTCAGGCCACAGGAAAGACACATAGTTTCGTCATACTACACCCCCTTCAAGTAGCTTACTCACAGTCAAGATAAGATACATATGTGAATTGGATATATACATTTTATTCTTACAGCAGAAATATTGCCTGCTCAGAAGATAATTCACTTGTTTGTCAAAATTTAAACACCAGTTGATTTTGAAAAACCCTTCACATGGGAGAAGTTACTTTGCCATCGTTCTACCT
The DNA here is from genome assembly GCA_035222895.1 of Strongylocentrotus droebachiensis. Lineage (NCBI taxonomy): Eukaryota > Metazoa > Echinodermata > Echinoidea > Camarodonta > Strongylocentrotidae > Strongylocentrotus > Strongylocentrotus droebachiensis. Next base: position 47,590 of record JAVYIG010011138.1, read on the forward strand.
AGACAGATCTGATTAAAATGAATTATTTCATTACAGATCTTTCATAAAAACTCTGACTTGTCTGCAATGTATTAGAGGTAAATGGGTACATGGCAGGAAATAATTCCTTGAAATGCTAGAGCGCTGTGAAGGCAGCTAGGCTAAAGCCGGGGTAATAATAATAATAAATGCGCCTCGGAATAGAATTTTCTAGATAGATGGCGCTTTAGAAATGCCTATTATTATTAATGAAGAGATGATTGAACTTACAGCAAGGATCCTGTCTTCCAATGTCTCTTCTTGTACAGCCATCTTACTCTGTAGAGTAGCTAACCTTGCGTCTAGATCAGTCACTGCTCTCAACTGACCATTCTTAGCTTCCTCTAGAGCAGATACCATCTTATCTTGACTCTACATGGACACAAATAGAAGGTACATGTAGATGTGGTTAATAGATATGACTATGGGAAGGCAATGTATTAGAATGAAGAGAGCAGATACCATCTTATCTTGACTCTACATAGAGATACATGTACATGCACACAAATAAAAGGTGTATGTCAGGGGTGATAGTGAAAACAAAAATAGGGTTGTTTTTTTCCTCAACCTTGAGCAAAAAAAAAAAAGGATTCAGGGGAAAAAATGGCATCGAACAACATTGATAGTATTCAATAAATGTGCTACACAACTTATTGCCATAAAATAAAGTAAATAGAAAACCTTACATTTTATAGCCTCAAGAGAACATAATGCTTGGTCTAGCTACCAATTAATCCTACTGCGCTGAAACTAACCATTGATGACACAAATCAAAAACTTTAACTGTTAATATTTTCTAAAGATATTTTCGAGGGGTCAGTGACACAAAGACGTAACTCCATTTTGGCAATTTTGAGAAAAAGTGGTTTATGTGTCACTGAGCACTTGGGCCTTAAGGAGTTAAGTCAATGTTTCACTTGCCATTGACTTCAATGGGGTATTGGGTGGAGTTAAGACTTTGTGTTTCCTGGAAAGCCCACATTTTTCTGAACATTTTGATATCAAATACTCATTTTGGCAAAATATGGAGTTACGTCTTTGTGTCGCTGAACCCTCGGTTTTATCACCACCATCACTACAGAAGAGACTGGTCAGAGTATGTATCTTACCACGTTGGAGGTGCTTGAGACTTGATCATTGATGCCTCCGATGGCTTGCTGGAGGGTTGATATAGCAACACCAAGCTTCTCTTGTACATCCTCTATCTTACTCTCAATCTGCTTGTCTTGACTTTGTCTGAATAATAAACATACATTGAGACGGTTAGAAACATTACTATAAACATCACGGCTGCTTCTTTCATTTCTCAAATGACACCTACCCATTACACAAGTTAAAAAATATATACAAAAACAATAAAAAACCAGCCTCTCCCCCCCCCCCCCCCCCCAAAAAAAGGTCCCTTCCTGTGCCAAAATCAGTTGATAGCAGATTATCATATTTTGTATCAATGCTCTCCACAACACTACGCTTGAAAATTAAAAATAAATATCTGAATATCAATTGGGAATATGATGTGAAAGAAACTAATTTCAAATCCTTTATAGTGAATGAAATTTTGGGAGGGGCTCTTCGACAGACAACATGGAATCATTTTTTTTTAATGGGCTGCTTAAAGAGGGTAAAGTGCCGAACACCATAGATCCCCTGAGCTCTACTAGAGGTCCTATCTGACCCAAGATTATTATATGTAATCCATTGACTCTCAGATAGATGAGACTGTATTACCTTGTTTTGATTTCAGCCTTCATCACTTGTTCAAGTTGTTTCCTTGTTTCTGCGGATTGTCTCTCCATCTTCTCCACAGTATCACTCACTTTATTCATACCACCAACGTTCTTATGCCTGTCAAGCTGAAGAAGTGATCAAAAATAAAACATCATCGTTATAGTTCTGCTCAGGGAAGAAAATAAAGTTCTCAAAAGAAAATTACACTGAACTTCGAAACTTCGAAACTTCGAAATTATACCTGCCAAAATTTGTGATATATGTATGAATAAGTTTGCTCAGTAATATGTAATATATAGCTACGTAATGAGTACACAAGATATAAGAAAATTCAAGCCAGTTGTCTTGACACACGAGGCTATCACAAGGTTCCTTCAAATGTGCATAGGGCTTTACAGTGAATTCCTCTAAGTTGAATGCATTGCACATATACTTATTCTGCACATGAATCAAATCACTAAATAGAACTTGGTTCGTTCATTCGTACAAAGAATATCAGGGAGTACATCATCTAGATAGAAAGATCCTTATTAAGCCAACTGATTGTCTCATCATCAAGCTCTCGAAGTGCAGAAGCACCGTGAGGGGATTTGTAGATAGGACAATCATAGATGACACGATCCATAGTTTGGATCTCTCCACAGGCACAGTTTGGTGATGATTCAGCTCCAATTTTATGCAGGAAATATTGTACTTTGTATCTATCTAAAAGGTCCTGCATGTTTTCTCAATGCACAACTCACCTTCTGTCCTTCGCGTACATGAAGTACTTCTTCCTCAGTGAGTTTCTGTAGAGCAGCCCATCTCTTCTCATTCTCCTCCCTCATTGCTTGTTCATGAGCTATACGAGCTGCTTGCTCTGCATGAAGATACTGTCATCAAATAGTACAGAAATAGTGTCATTATTATCATTGTTACACTTATAAATATGTATTCAGCAAAGATATACATTACAATCAATAATAATACAGAAATATTGTCATTATTATTATTGCTACACTTACAATCATGTATTCAGCAGAGATATACATTACAATTTATAATAAACTGTTCAATGGAGATCAAGGATGTACACGGAAAAACAATACAAAAAAACAGATAAGGATGGATGTCGACAATGCACAGATATTTTCATGCGAGTTTTAAACATGTTCAACAATAAATGTTTTCAATATCTTAGTCAATACCTCGAGGTTCTTGGGATACAAAATATGCAGCTATTGCACCCCAAATAAAGCTCATTATAACCACCTTTTTCTTGTGACAAGAAACTTGTATGTAATTTTCTTCATGTTTCATGTATTGTGTCCCCATGTACTAAAATGAATGATTTCTTTTCATATACTCTCATCCTTACTCTCTGTTTTTGCTCTTGACCCATGTCAAAAGCAAACAAACTTATTTCTTTTTGCTCATTTTTCTGTTGCCAACTGCTCTCTCCTTTCACATTTTAAATTCATTATTATAATTCTTCTTCATTATTCTACTGTAACCTTCTCAATGACTACACTTATTAAGATGCCCACTCCTAGATGACCAATGCTGCCTGGAAGACCTAGTGGCCGCTAGAAGGCTCTTCAGTGTGCAAAAGCCTGGCAGAACATTTGAGATCAGATGATGGACACGAAAGAAGAATGACTACCGATACACATATCTGATTAGTATGAAGTTTTTTCCTCACCTTTTCAATATTGCCGAACTTCTGCTGTGCCTCTTCTCTGAGTCGTATCTCTTTGGATAAGATCTTCTTACTGACCTCCTCAGCGATCTCTGCTATCTTGCCGTGCATCTTAAGTCTCTCATTGTCTGCTGCGTGTTCTCTCTCTCGCTGCACCACATCCAAGGCATGCATGGATTCATCCCGTTTCCTGCTCACCTCATGCAGCTGAGCTTGCACGTCATTCATTCTGAACAAATGGAAAGGAAATCCGGATCAGACTTGGATATACGTACTGGTTTTGAACTTACAAACTAATAACATCACAATTAAGAAACAAAAACTATACCCTATGTCCATATAATTATTACTTTATCAGACAAAAGTGGTTTGAATGCTCTATATGAACTTGAATATCATTTTGCAGTGTATTGACTAAAAGCTGAATATATAAACACTCAGCAACAACAACAAAAATGAAAGTGGACACTATTTGTAGAAAAAGATTTTAAAATATTTTTTAAAGATAATCTGGTCTTTCATATATTAGAATAAACATAAATTAATCATCTTTAAGGTGATGTGGAATTTGGAATCATACCATTAAAGCAAGAGTGAGAATAGTCATTTCACAATAAATCAGTCTCTGAAAGAAAATTGCAAATATGGGGCATCTAGCCATTCAAATGTTGATGAGCACTGGAGGTATTCCTAGGCTCGTCCATGATCTTGGGTGGAAAGGAGAGGCATCTTGACCATGCGTGTCAAAACCATGCAGTCCTGAGACTATAGTTGACATCCAGAGCTCAATCCTCCTTATTGTTTCTCATTCTTGTTTTCATTGTTTAACAAGAATGTCTTACAGATGCACATGTTCCATAAGATTTGAATTGCTACTTCCTCTATTGTTGCAATGTTCTTAATCTGACCTAGCAGTTAAATGAATATGCCCACCCAAAGTGAAATTTCAAAAATTGATATTAAATTTTGTTGTAGGGCAGTAATTTTTCTTCAATTTGATACATATTTCATTATACTTTATTTACAGTTTATATGAAATTTTTAACAATGAAGAGTGTCTACTTTATTTTGTTTTCTGACTGTACTATGATACAGCATGAGAATAAAAAATAAAAGAGAGACAAAGAGAGAGACAACGAGAGAGACAAAGAGAGAGAGAGAGAGAGAGAGAGAGAGAGAAGGGAATCAAAAGTATTAAACAATGAATTTGATGGTGAAAAATCAATGATTAGGAATGCTGATTAATTACTTAATCAAATTATTCTGTTCTTGTTGCCTCCTTTCAGTCTCCTCAGTGGTTACCCTGTTTCTCAAGTCCATCAAAACATCTCGTACCTCACCCAACCTGCAAATAAAATGAAAAATTCAGTGAAAAACATATGTAACTCACCCATCCTACAAACAACAGTGCTCAAAAGGTACAATTAACTTCCAAAAACAATGTGTCACTTTCACAAAAATCTTTTTCAAATCTATTCTGTATAAAAACTGAGATTACCAGTATGGCACGTCGGTAGAAGATCTATTACAGTCATGTATATTAACAATTTGAAGACATTTTTTCCTTCTTTTAAATTACAATATTTCATCACTATACACATTTATATCATTTGACAAATGGAGCAAAACCCAGACTGATGACACTCTCAAAATTATAGCATACAAACAAAAACCAAACTAGATGGAATTCGACTGCGCGCAGTCGAAAATGATGCCTCCGTTATAGAGCAATTTTACAAACCAAAACAGAAAAAAAAAATTGAATTCACGTTCAATGGTAATCCATTGACAGGTTCTCAGAATATTGTGATTACAAGCAATTTCTCATATACATATATGACCCTTTGATCTTTGACCTCATGACCATAAAATCTACTCAGTTCATTGGCTCTGCAAGATGTTCTGAGTTAAATAGTAATCCATCTGTCAGTTCTAATGAGAATGCGTTCACAAGCTATTTTTGCATACATAATGGGCCCTTGACCTTTGACCTTATGAACCAAGAATCTACTCAGTTCATGGGCTCTGCAAGTAACAAACGTGACCTAATTTTGGCATGAATCCATCAATCGGTTCTTGAGATAACGCGATCACAAGCTGTTTTTGCATTCATAATGTGCGCTGTGGCCTTTGACCTTTGACCTACGTGCTCCAAAATCTAATCAGATTGTCTTCCTATGGTGATACACACTATCATTAAGTTTGAAGTTTAAATCTCCAGTGGTTCTTGAGATATTATGATAACAATCTCAATGTATGGAATTTCATAAGTTGACCTCTGTGACCCTTGACCTTTGACATACGTGCTCCAAAATCTAATCAGATCGTCTTCCTATGGTGATACATACTATCCTTAAGTTTGAAGTTTAAATCTCAAATGGTTCTTGAGATATCGCGCTAACAAACTCAATACAAGGAATTTCATAAGTTGACCTCTGTGACCTGTGACCTTTGACCTACGTACTCCAAAATCTAATCAGATCGTCTTCCTATGGTGATACACACTATCATTAAGTTTGAAGTTTAAATCTCCAGTGGTTCTTGAGATATTATGATAACAATCTCAATGTATGGAATTTCATAAGTTGACCTCTATGACCCTTGACCTTTGACCTACGTGCTCCAAAATGTAATCAGATTGTTTTCCTATAGTGATACACACTATCACTAAGTTTGAAGTTTAAATCTCCAGTGGTTCTTGAGATATCATGATAACAATCTCAATGTATGGAATTTCATAAGTTGACCTCTGTGACCCTTGACCTTTGACATACGTGCTCCAAAATCTAATCAGATCGTCTTCCTATGGTGATACATACTATCCTTAAGTTTGAAGTTTAAATCTCAAATGGTTCTTGAGATATCGCGCTAACAAACTCAATACAAGGAATTTCATAAGTTGACCTCTGTGACCTGTGACCTTTGACCTACGTACTCCAAAATCTAATCAGATCGTCTTCCTATGGTGATAAATACTATTCCCGAGTCTTAAGTTTAAATCTTAAATGGTTCTTGAGATATTGTGATAACGGTCAAACGGGACGTACGGACGGACGTACGGACGGACGGACGTACGGACGGACAACCCGAAAACATGATGCCTCCGGCACCACCTTCGGTGGCGGAGGCATAAAAAGAAGAAGAAGAACAAAATCACTCCAAAAGCTAAAACTAAATGTAGCTGCATAGAAAACTTTTAACTTTAGAATAAAATCATTATTAGAGGTAAAAAAATAAAACATAGATAACACATCAAGACTCTAAGCCTGCAGACATGCATTTACCGAGCATCAAGTTGAGATCGTAAGACAGCTGTTGTTTGATTGGAATGTTGTTGATTTTCGTTGAATTTTCTTTGATGATCCATCTGGTATACCGGCCACACAGAAAGCAAGCAAACAGCAAAACATGGATGCAAACAAATGAGGAAAATCAATGCAAGAAAACAAAGAGAAAAGGAAAAAAGAAAAATGCAAATTAAAACTTAAAATAATTAAAGAAATATTTTTTTTGTCTGAAGCCCGAAAATGCAATAATAATAATAATACATTTATACTGCCAACATATCCACCCCAAAGGATGCTCAAGGCGGCCCAACAAATTTGGAAATTATTACCCCGGCTTTAGCTTTGCTGCCAATTACGGCGCTCTAGCATTTCAAGGAATTAGTTCCTGCCAGGTATTTACTTAACCAATGTATTAATTAAGCTAACAATTGGTTGAGGACCAGGGTCAATTACTATAATTGAAGTTCAAGGCTTCCATACAGTGTATGCATGCCATCTAGAATTTTAGCACTCAATTTAGTTCAGCTAAATCTAAATCTTTTCTTATCTTCAAAAACACCATTTTAATGTATTCAATTATAGTAGAATTCATAAATCAACATGTGTCACAAAATTAATCATTTGTTTACAATGTCCATGCATGTTCTTCAAAACACAGTCGTTAGTCATACAAACTGTACATGTACTTGTATTTTCTATTGTTTCTAATGGTGAACCTTACCATTACCAAACAGCTTCATACTATACTATGTTTAGTCATTGTAATTCCACTGCATTTTTTTTTAAAGCACTTTGCTGTATACTAAAGTAATATAAAGTTAAAATAAAAACATGATGATATTTAATATAATCATATAAAATCAAAGATCAATCTAAAACCTAAAATCGTTGAAATTACGTCTCCCGTAAATAGCAAGATTCTAGATGTACATGTTCGATCCAACTTGATTGATATGTCATGTCAAATGCTTTGACATTTCCTAATTGCTAATTACAAATACAATGTGTGCTGTGCAAATGGGCTACATGTGCATAACTGCAGAGAAATCCTGACAATTAGACTCAATAGGTAGTCAAGGTTACGGTGATTATGCGAACAATGATCGAGAGGACGTTGCAACAAAAATCTACTTTTAATGAAATTCTGGTTTTCATTTGTTATATAAATGCTGAGTGATACGTGCTGAGTGTTACGTACTGGATTCATAGTAAAGGTGGATCCACAAGTTGAGATCTCTACATACTAATACCAGTGCATTTTTGTCATTCATGGAAAACTGACAAAACATAAACATACAAGAAATAAGCTGCTAAAAACTTTTAAAACACAGGCTCAAAGGAACACTACAAAAACTACTACAAAAACTAATACAAAAACTACCGCAAAACAAAGTAAAACCAGTAGAAAACAGTGCACAAAAAGAGGGAAGGGGGTGTAAGAGGGATGACATAGATGAAGAATCTATATTTTTGGTATCGGAAAACAATTTCAAAGAATGAAGGCAAAAGAATATCTGTTAATAATTCTTTTTAAAAGCTATAAATTAAAAGCTAACTGCTAGCAAATGCTCAATTCCAACCGAAGTATAAACAAAAATTAAAAATGAATTGCAAGCTTCAAATCCCCAGATGTAATGTTTGGATGGTTTACCTGTTACCAACTTGATCCTTCATTTGACTCATAAGTTTTTCAAGATATGGATCAGGTAGACTCATAAGAGTAGATATCTTGGAATTCTAGTGAATGTTAGTAAATGAGAAACAAACACAAGATACAAGATCGTTACACATATATGAACCAAAAATATGCCCTCTTTCTAAACAAAAGAATTTTGATCTCTTTTCATAAATTTAGTCCCCTGGCTTCTGTGGTGCATGGACTTTGCCTGTATTTGGCATTTACTAGAATAACTTCCAAATGTAAAAAAAGAAAGAAAAGAGTTTCCACTCTTTGTTTGATCATTCCAATGGGTGTAAAATATCTTCCATGAGATTAATTCACAATGACCATTACTTGCCTTTCCAAGAAGATAATTCTAACCATTTCCAATCCGTACACATTTCAATTCTTAAACATGAAATGCTACCACAGCACAAAAGGAGTTGAAAAAAAAACCCAGTTTCATCCTGAAAATAATTTGTAAATGATATCCAAGGGTTTTTAAATTTATCAACAAAGTCTCTTGTGGGTTCTCAGCACGACCACAAGAGGCTGTATCAAAGAGGGTATATTGGTGCATTCATTAATGAGCTGGTATGACATAGGATATGTGCTACATAGTGGGTGTAATTCATAATCATTAACATAGATCTATGACAAGTGGCTGAAACATACATGTAGAGGGTATATATTGGTGTAAGTAAAGGTATGACAGGGGATATGTGTTAGACACCAGGAGTTCATTTAATCATAAACATATGACAATAATTTAAAAAAAATCTATTAGACGTAATTAGTGTTACAAATATTATATTTTCAAGTGCAAAATGTCAAACAAAACACTTAATATTATCAACTGCATCATGTGAGTGACAATACCACAAAATATTTACATCATTGCACATAAAGATAATATGAAACAATACTACTACTTATAATAATAGGTTATGTAAAGTGCCCATGTCTGTCAGATTTGACACTCCTGGTTCTCCACAATTACATTACAAATTATCCAAAATAAATGTACCATCCATTTCTGAACAAATAATTTCAAAGGATTAAGTCTGATTATCCTTGCAAACCAATCTCTATTTTCATTTCTTCTTCTTTTCCCCTTCTTGACATTTAAGCTTTTCAGGAGTTTCTCCTTTAAAATTTTACTCCTACATGTACATAGTGATCACATTAAAACAAAATGTATTAAAATGCTACACTAGTACTCTTTTCACACTAGTTTTGCTTAACCCCGTACTTTGCTTAGCCCCGTACTATCCTTAACCCCGGACTATTTTTGTTTGGCTTTTCACACACGCTGTTTTTAGTCCCGTACTAGCGCCTATTCCGGAATAAGAAAATTCATGCTGTTCTCACTGCAATTCTTAGCCACGGACTATATAATTAGACAATGGACTCCTTACTTCACATCTGGCCAGCTGCGATACGCTCCATTGCGTAGTACCGGACTATTTTTTGTTTCTGTTCTCATTCATTTAATTGGCACCGCAATTGCGGGGTTAGCAGGAGTTAGCACCACAATTGCGGAGTTAGCCCTGCTATTTTGCAGGGTTAGTTAACCCCGTACTATAGGTGGGGTTAGCCCACTTTGGTAAATACGAGTCTGAACAGAAAGTGGAATAGGCTTAACCCCGTACTATAGGTGGGGCTAAGACCCCCCCCCCCCCCCCCCCCCATTAACCCCACCTATAGTACGGGGTTAAGCAAAATTTTGCCAGTGTGAAAACAATATAGGAAACCTTGTACATACATGTACTGCTAGCCAAGTGTATGTATTAGTGATGCATAATCAAACCAATGTATGTGATGGTGAATTTGGTGATAGCAAGTGGACTTAATTAAAAACCAAGGGAAAAGAAACTGAAATATACACTGTGAATCAGAACGTAACTACCCCCCCCCCCCCCCCCCCCCAACAACAACAACAAAAATATAAATAAATCAAAAATAAATAAAAGAAGAGGGACGGGAAGAGTTCCAAAAAAATTAATCACTTTAAGACAATATTCTTCCTAACTGAACATCTGCAATTATAGTCTAAATGCAAACTCTTTAATACTTCTGGCAACATGCCAGGTTTCATTTCAGGTTACCTTATGTAGTAATCTACTGCGGTGATATAATGGGAGTGAAGGGCCCAGAAATAATGCAGGGATACTTGTTACAGTGTACGAATATGTGTAGTTAGTATGAAAATATGAAGATATATTGTAGTGTGAAATTGAGTAAATTCAACATTTTATCTACATGTAATCTACAATATATAGTACATTTATGTAGAGTACATGTAAATGTTGTTAGTTAATAGTTATGTCACTCAGAAATATGTTGCTATTTATCAGTTAATAATTTAAATAATGTAATAATCCCTTGATGTACTCTCTATGGGTGCAACAATTTATCCTTAAAGGTAAAGACCAGTAAGTCCAGTATTGGAAACGCCCCAATTTCAAAAAATGAAATGGAAGCTCTTATTACCAATCATGTGAAAGAATATGTTTTGAATAACACATGATGATAAAAATGTTGACGGGAAACCGCCTACTAATTGATATATTTGGTAAATTAGTGTATCTCTTGCCTGTTGAGAGATACAAATGCACGTGTCGCGCACGTGTGTGTAGTCCCATATACATCTTTCTGTGTACAGTGATTCTAACTTTATGAAGACTTGGCCAAATTTCTTATCATTTTGATGATTCCAGAACCTTGCAGTACATCTATGCTAGATGATCAACCTTTTCTGATCGATTTCACAATGTTTCTTTCACAATGCAATCGCATGACCATAACTGGTCTTTAGCTTTAAATATCATACATGACTTGATTCACTGCTTTATCTTACTTTATAATTAATAAGGCCCCAACTTATATGCAGGGCGCGACAAACCCCGCTTGCCCGATGTCCCGGGGCAACCAAATTGAGCCGTCGGGCAAGTAAATAAAATTATCACTTGCCCGATCGGGCAAGTGATACTTTTACAGTAATTTCCTAGTGTCCAAGAACTCTACCATTCACCCGTCAACTTCTTACCCGTCGTCAAAATCCAGAAGCAAAAAAGCGATCGTTCCGATTTCGAAAAAACTTCACAGACAGCTAGCCAGCTCAGCTAGCTCAGCGCGCATGCAACAGTGACACTTCAAGCCATGAATGCCGCTCCGCCTCCACGCACGGCCGGCCGTGAGCTAGCTAGAGACAGCTAGCGCGATCGTACCAGCTGCGAGCTTATTCGCGCTCTCTCTCTCTAGCTCTGCAGGCCGCACCGACAGGCCTTTGCTATTCTCTGATTGCCGATTGGTTGAATCACGCCAAATATGACGTCATTATTCTAGGGAAATGAACACGTGCGAATCGGAATGGAATAAACAACAGGGATTTTCTAGTAAGTACAAAAAGTCAAATGTTTGATATTTATTCATAATGACTGTTAATGATTGTGAACATATTATTTAAAACTCGCTGCTCATATAAATCAGATGAATGTTTTTGTCTCGTTTTCAATTTATTACTGCGGTCTCAAGATCCGACCGAGCGAGTCATTTTGATAATAGTATCGAGACCCCCAGAATGACTGTACATGTATGTGCATTAATTTGCTATCTAAAACACTAACTTATCATTACGAGATAATAAATGCTTTAACCTCGAGTCCTTAAAGTTTTGGGCAAGTGGAAATATTGTTTGGGCAAGTAAATTGAAAACCCACTTGCCCGACAGGGCAAGTGGTGAAAAAAAATTCTTGTAGCACCCTGATATGTAACAAATAAAAAATATGATTGAGCAATTCAATAAACTATCAGACAGATCTTGGATCTCAGATGAATGAAGTGCACATTAATCTCGTGCACAAGGAAGTACTTTAAGTTTGTTAAATGTGCAGGGAAATAAAAATACAATGATCTGCAAAAATAACAACAGCATCCTCTTTGTTTTACTATCACTTTCTACAGTAATACAGTGTTACAGTGTTATAAGGTCTGTTCTGCTAAGTGCTTAGTTAGTATTAATCTTACCCTCTGTTTCACCCCATGGAAGACAAGAATGATAAATTTGGTAGTGAAAGAAGCAGAGATGAATAGTAGGATGGCAAACAGTCCTGAGTGTCTCATCATAAATAAAGGCAATAAAGGACTGCAGGCATCTGCAGGCATTTATTTTAGGCCTAATCAATATCAATATATATATATCCACGGTGGACCAAGTTGTTACAGACTTAAATATTCCAGATTGCCATGCTGCAATCGTTGGAAAATTGAACAAAAATAATTGCAATCACTTTTTTTCTTTTGTACATTTGATAAGCACAATTTGAAACAAACGAAACAATTTAAAATCCACTTAATAATTATTTACGTTGAAACATTGCAATATTTGACAAGCAATTAATTAATGATACATTTATTAACTATAATTAGAAAATATCTAATAGAAGTACATTTATACAATAAATAATTCTAACAACAAATCGAGGTGTCAGTGACACAAGTCAACCACTTTATGAGAAAAAGTGGTTGATGTGTCACTTAGCACTTGGGCCTTAAGGAGTTCAGTCTATGTTTTACTAGCCATTGACTTCAATGGGGTGTTGGGTGGAGTTGAGTCTTTGTGTTTCCTGGAAAGCCCACATTTTTCTGAACATTTTGATGTCAAATACTCATTTTGGCAAAGTATGGAGTTACGTCTTTGTGTCACTAAACCCTCGAAATCATTTGTAACCATTAAAACAAAGAGGCCTATCTCTACTTACCAATGTCCTATTATCTTCTTCCAATCTCTTAGTTCGTTCCTTGACATCATGAACCAGACTACCAATCTCCACCGTAGAGGTGTCTGTTCTACCCTTCACCTGTCTCACATCATCTACTAAGGATGTAGTCACTCGTTCTAATTGCTCTCTCATCCGATTAGCTTCATCTAATTCATTCTTCAGTTCAGAATACCTGTGAGGAAAGGAATACATGTACGTTAACTTTAATTATCTCAAATGTAATCTCCAGTCATTGGCCATTATGGCAATACGGGCAAATAGAATTCTCCTGTAGGTTCTAGGACACCTACCCCCTGGACAACCACCCCAAGTCAACTACCCTCTAGGACAACTACCCGCCGGACAGGGGGTAGGTGTCCGCATACGGTTAAAAAAACATAAGTATGTTTAAAAATACAAAATGTCCAATATTTGAGGGAAATTGATACAAAATGAAGACTTTTTGAAAAAAAAGCAAAAGAAGAGAAATTAGATACAGTACATGGTTACAGTCATGGCAGTGAACATGCCCATGCATCTGATTTTCAAAATACTGAACACATTTTTATAACTACATTTAAGTTTATATTTTACTTGTTCAACTGACCCCATAATATGGGAATTCTCATTCAGAATTACAGAATGACCCTTTTGTAAAACTATGTCTATATATTCTTAGAAGTACTGAATCACACAAAAATATGAAAATTGAGTCCAAATGAAATAGAAGTAGTGACTAACCTTGTCATCTGCTGATCTCTCTTCGCTAGTATTTCTTGTTGACTACCCAATACAGCCTGTTCAACCTGTTTAGTATGATTTACCAGAGCACCTACAGCTGTTCTTTCATCAGATACTCTTTCCTCTGCTCGTTTCAAGCGAGCCCCTAGCTGCCCAATCAGGTCGTTAGAAGCACGGATGTTTTCTGTGAGCTGCTGTCTTGCTTGTCTTTCGGCAAGTAATGTATCCTCTGTGGTCCTATATGTTTGCTTTAGTTCACCTGTAAGTTAAGACATACATGTACACACAAAGTGAGGGTTATATTTCCAGGGACTGTGGCATGATTGTGGATGGAGTACTGGCTGCAATCATTTATAGCCCTGCCAAAAATAACTTTTAGCTGACAAAACTTTGGCTTTTTGGGACTGTTTTTACCGGTAAACACTCAGCTACATGTATAATTCAGTACAAATCCTCTATCGGTCGTTATGCATTAATAGATCTCCTTATTAATCACTGATAAATTCACTCCAATCCAATTCAATAAATTATTTGTGACATGCAGTCCTTTAAAAATGACCAGAATTGGGTTGGGCAAGCCCTCTTTGATACTCGTAATAAAATCATTGGCTCAAAAGTAAAAATGCCTTACAATACTGATTTTTTTTTAACAATTTCTTTTATGACAATAATTTGAGGTACAGGGTACATTTTACCAACCAACTAAATCATTACCATTAGTCTATTTCTCATGTAATATGCTGGCTCGTAATCATTTGTTCTGTAGAAAATGTGTTTAACTGTGGATGTATGAACAGGTCTCATCTTGGCTGTGATAGATTATTAGTAAATGGTCAGGCAGAATTGTTACATTCTGTTGACTGTTAATGTATTTTGTTGACTATAGGGCCCCGCTCACAAGCTCAGCTTCTAAAAGGGTCCTAAAACCATTCACTTTATGATGTAATCAAGTTAAAATATGTTGTTTTTATGTAACAGATATCATGTTTTGTGTGGTTTTGGATAAAATGAATTGAACTGAACTGAACTTTTACCTTGTAACCTGACGACCTCCTCTAGGAGTGCTCTATTAGACTGTTCTGCCACACCCAATCTATTCTCCATCTGTTGAATCCTTCCAGTGTGGTAATCTCCATTAGTAAACTGGCCTCCACCATTGGGTATCTGAGAGAGCTGGGAGAGCTGGACCGACGCCCACCCACTGGTACCAGGGCATTATCAAAGCTGGGTTGTGGAGTCTGGGAGGAAGGGATGGATGGTAGGGGATGCGATCCTCCAAACTTGTTTTGATAGGGCCTACGGAGGTGAATGGAAAAAGTAACCATTAATATTTCCTGCTTCTCATACAATCACCTACTACAATTTACATGTGTAAATAATGTGTTATAAATTCTGTTTGATTATTTAATTGATGGACTCTATTTCAAAAGCTCACATCACTGTGGGAGAAATATTTCTGAAGACCCAAAAAGATGTGTACATAATGGAGGAAAAAGAAACTGTCTATCACAAAAAGACCACATTGCAATTTGCAAGTATAGATGATTCAAGCACCATGCATCCATGAACATACATGTACAGTACATGCAGCTTTTAGTGCTGTATACTGTGGTAGGCTTTAGATTGCGATAATGTTCAATAAAAACTTGAG
>JAVYIG010011139.1:0-63101 GCA_035222895.1 Strongylocentrotus droebachiensis
GACGAAGCGATAATGATTAATCAACAGGGCATTTTGGCCCCAGTCTTAATTGGGCAAAATGGTCTATGCAATTGGATGGATAATCATTGATTAAAGCCCCACTGTCCTACTTGTAATGTTGTAGCTACTTGCTCCCTCTACAGGCGCGAACGCGGGGGGGGGGGGGGGGGGGTGTTTGGGGGGTTAACCCCCCCTTGAGTTTTTGTTATGTGTGTATTATATGTGTATTTTTTACCAAACCCCCCCCCCCTTGAAAAAATCCTGCGTACGCCACTGTTCCTCTATATAGAAAACTTCCCCAATCGGTGCCTTTTGGTCCCCCACCCTCTTTTTCTTATGTTAGTTGAGAGCTGAGTTAAAGAGATAGCCACCTGTCAGTGACCTCGTTATCGCTGTGTGGTCTAATTCCTTCTGGCCCAGTATTGATGGTCTTTAAATGAAATACATACGCATCTGTTATTACTTGCGAGCCTAAGCCCTCTGTTGTCCTTTGAGGGTCAGTTCGTACGATGATGTGATGTCTGTTTGAGTTTATCCTTTCTCGTTTTCGTTCCTGATGTCTATTTGCTTACCGTAAACCAAAACGCCCTCTGTTGTCCTTTGAGGGTCAGTTCGTAGATGATGTGATGTCCTTTTGAGTTTGTCCTTTCTCGTTTTCGTGCTTGATGTCTATTTGCTTACCGTAAACCAAAACGCCCTCTGTTGTCCTTTGAGGGTCAGTTCGTAGATGATGTGATGTCCTTTTGAGTTTGTCCTTTCTCGTTTTCGTGCTTGATGTCTATTTGCTTACCGTAAACGAAAACGCCCTCTGTTGTCCTTTGAGGGTCAGTTCGTAGATGATGTGATGTCCTTTTGAGTTTGTCCTTTCTCGTTTTCGTGCTTGATGTCTATTTGCTTACCGTAAACCAAAACGCCCTCTGTTGTCCTTTGAGGGTCAGTTCGTAGATGATGTGATGTCCTTTTGAGTTTGTCCTTTCTCGTTTTCGTGCTTGATGTCTATTTGCTTACCGTAAACCAAAACGCCCTCTGTTGTCCTTTGAGGGTCAGTTTGTAGATGATGTGATGTCTGTTTGAGTTTGTCCTTTCTCGTTTTCGTGCCTGATGTCTATTTGCTTACCGTAAACCATAACGCCCTCTGTTTCTTCTGACCTCTACTTTGTCTATTTTGCTCTGACCTTTGATTTATTCTTTGTTAATTGGTCCTTTCTTCTGGGTACTTTGTCTATTTTGCTCTGTCCTTTGTTTGTTTGTATGCTTCTTTGTTTGTTTGTATGCATCTTTGTTTGTTTTTGTGACTGTTGATATTGGCCCCTTTGGCCGCCCATAGTGCTGCACATGTGTTTCGGTTTCGGTTTCGACTGCGCAGTAGCAAACTGCGCACCTATACGACGTTTCGTTATAGAGTTTCGGGATAACTTTTTTGTGTGTGTGGACACCCTGGAATTTATACGATGATTCTTTAGTGACGACGTTTCTTGTGTGTGGACATCCTGGAATTTATACGATGATTCTTTATACGACGTATCGTTATAGAGTTTCGGGATAAATTGTTTTGTGTGTGGACACGCTGAATGACATGTAGTAGCGTTTACTAACATACAATTACGTTGGATAGGGACAAAAGGAATAATGATGCACAAGTTATGGATATGAAATATCAGATTTCAGTCAAAGCTGTCTTACTGACTTATCTCTTTCAATCATAAATCATATACAGTTAACAACTAAATTATTCATACCTTTACAAAGTTTTAACATCTACCGTATTTGTCCACATCATTAGACACATACAATTTTGTAATATGTGCTATTAAAAAACAAACTGCATAACACTGTTAGTATCTGATACAAGTAATAAGACACTCCATCATCTTTAAACAATGTTCTTTTATATATTTTTCAAATTACCATGAGAGACTGAAACTATATAAAGACTTTTTTTATTAGTTTCTTTTCAAACAATAGTCATATCTTCAATAATTAAGTTAATCGTTTTTAATTCAACTTCTCAATGGGACAATTCTATAGGTCATAAAAATGGTATACAGCTTTTTCCTCTTTTTTATACAGATCATAAGAACATAATGATTTCCAATTAAACAGATCTAAATATAATAGATCACTACAAGCCATGCAATGTTAAGTGATGTTACACATATACAGTACATGTATATTATCAAATAGTTTTTTAAAGCGGGGTACTTGTGCCCTCTATATAGCCAACAATGCCTAAGCGGTACCCGTTGATCCCCCATGGTCCCCTTTTTCTTATGTTAATTGAGAGCTGATTTGATGAGATAACCACCTGCCAGTGACCACACAAGGATCGGTATAGTCCCTTCTGGCCAAACTAGTGCTCCTGGCCACACTAGTGCTGATAGGCTTTAAAATGTAGATTTCATTGAATATCATCATCTTGATCATGACATTTTTCAATGTCAATTTCGTCATTAAAAAAAAAATCTTAAATCACGATTCGATGAATCACAAAACCAAGCGAATAAAATCAAACTTATCAACTCAGATTTTGGGAAACTTCAGAATTAGGGTCAATTTTCATACTTGTCCTTAGTTTTACCATTTATGATAAATAATAGATCACTCACTCTCACAGGTATGAAGTTATGGAGTAGGATTACAGAGATTTTATGGGATTTCCTATTTGGTTCTTGAAGGGCACTCCAACTCCTTGGTGTAGGAGATGAGCTTTTCCTGTACTTCAACTTTTTAAGCAATCAGAGATGTTTACTTTACTCTCAAGTCTGTCAACTACCTTCCTTCTCCCTTAACATGCCTTTTTTTTTATCCATCTTCTTTCTTTTCTTCTTCTCCTTTTTTCCTTCTCCTTTTCTCCTTCTCCTACTTCTTCTCCTTCTTCTCTCTCTGTATCTCTCTGTCTCTCCCCCTTTCTCCTTCCCCTCGCTAACTTTCTCTCATTCCCAACTTGTATATTTTTGTTAATCTCGTGACCTAATAAGTGTGCATTTAATTTCCCAATAGTTTGAACTACTTAACAAAGTTTCAAGGACAATATTAAGATTGTAACTTTTTAGTTTCTTAAAAAACGGTGTCTGGTGTCAAATAGGCATATATATGCACATAGAAAATGCAGCTTGCAAGTCATAACCCATAACTATTTGGATAATGTTTTGAGGAAGTATTTTCATAATAACAAAATGGGCAAAATGATAAGTTTGGAACAATAAATGCATATAATGTTGTATAATATATTATATTTAATGTGATAGGAAGCCCAATAGTATACATGTATGGGTATCTGTTCAGAGCTGATGTGAGCGTGTTAACCCTATATGTTAAAATAATGAGTTAAAGGCCTTGTGGCTCTCATCTATGTGTTCCTCTGGATTTCACGAAGCCAAAGTAAATGTTATTGTTGGCTCTTAACCCGGGGAAAAGTGTGATTTTTTCATGGAACTTCCCCTTTCTATTTTACTTTGGACATATTCTCTTAACATGTGTTATCAACTACCTACATCACCTTGAACAACAATGGATGATTTTTAGAGGAATTTCCTCCTTTGCGCTGTTTATTGATAAAATATTGCTGGAGCATGTGCTTAACATTGTGACCTAAACCTTGCTTTTATGTAAAGAATGGGTCGATTAAAGTTTACTTCCTGCACTTTTATTTCCTTCTCTCCGAATACAACCCTTTACAATTGTTTCATTTTCTATCACTAATAAATAAGCTATTAAAATAAGCTCCCCAAAAAATTGTTTCAATAAAAAGTAATAATTGGTTTATAGTTTTTGTTGGAGCCTGACTGTCTGCTGAAGGAAAGGCATTAATTTCATATATTAAAAACTTTAAGTACCGGTATAGTGAATTATTTCAATTACATTCACCATATGGTTACTTGCACTATTATCATGGTGCAGCTGAAATAAAAATATCAAAGCAAATAATGGAGGAAAAAAAATCAAGTGCAACTGCTAAATCAAATAGGCCTGGAGACTTCATAATTAATTTGTGAAGAGAGCACAGGAGAAGTCATTTCCTTCCTTTGCCACTTGTTCTTTCTGGCAATCTCAAGTTGACAAGTTCTTAATTAGTGATTTCAATTAGGTGCTAATAATTACTTTTAGAAGAGTATTCTGTGGTTGTATTATTGGTGGTTAGTGGTTATTTTACCTGACTGCTAAGAGAGCATGGTTAGTAAGTAACCAGTGGACCAACAGCTTTAGGTCCTCTCTCACAAATTGATAAAGATGTTTGACAATTGAGTGAATCAACCAAAAGAAAAGAAATCAATCAGAAAAGAAAATCTTAAGATTCAATACTAAACAGGTATCACAGAGTGAACTCTTTGGTCATCATTTCCTACCCCTATACATGTACATGTATTATTAAAAAGCAAAAGATTAATGAACATTTTTGTAATCAACCTTTTTGACCTTTATGCAGACTGTGTATTACCTTCAGTATTGATTTGTATAAATATTTATATAGCATTAAAGTATTGTATACAAATCACTAATTGAAAATATAAACATAAGCTATAAATAGTACTTACAGGCCAAAAGGTAACAATTAATTAAGAAAATTAGATATGATCTGTTGATAAGTGAGGCATTAATGTATCAGTTCTGTTTAGTCATATTGTATTTCTTCATACAGATTGGTTTCATGGTTCCCTCACAACTGAAAACCGCAAAACAGTGATGAAAAGATTTAGAGGGGATGGTCACATACACAATAAGCATTCCACAATCTCCCTTTCCCTGTCTTTTCGTTCTTTTTTGTATGGGGGGGGGGGTGGGGGATCGCAAAGGGGAAACTTCCTCTATCACCCATCTACAGTATGCCTTGTTATTATTTCTGTATTCTATTTTAAAGTTTAAATTATAAAACTGCATTATTGTATAAGTTTAATTTTTTTTCCTGTAAAATTGACAGAAATATGAACTTTAAAAAATTATTCAAAAAAAACTTCTTTTAAAGCTGCACAAAATACTGTTCATTATGAATAAAAAATATGCCTCCAGATATGTTGTAAGTGAGGGGGGGGGGGGAGCAAGTCTAAGGGATTTTGTAGTTTGCATAAAGGATGATTGTATGAAGTTCATATAGTCCACATACAGCTCGGATCAGAACACTCATCAAGTAAAATAACAATATTTTCAATGTAACTTTTTTTTTTAATGACATAATGATTAATGATAGTCCTGTACAGTATGTTACACAAAAAGAACCAATATACTACAGTATTTAAATTACTCATTATACATGTATACAAGCTAGTATTATAAAAAGGCTATTAATGTTATGCAAACTATATCAGACTTGATCAATTTCAAATGCAATGACACCAAACAAATCACTGACAATAAACATTTACAACGTTAGCACAGGAAAGGAATGCTCAAACTCAAAGAGATCAGTCTCTATCCCGGCGGACGGCGCAGAATCAAAATTATGCAACAATAACTGGAATCCAATCCAACGGCCCAAACGTCAGGTGTCAGGTCTTAATTTGATTTCATCAGGACGACTAGGATCAGTCACATATTCAATGATTTGAAATGTGAGTCATGTTCATATGGGATGCTCATAGTTTTAAACTTTCAGTTTGCAAAACCTTGATGTTTAAAACCATGACTTACTAACAACAAAAAGGGTTCATTCACAAATGACCCAAACAAGTTTTAATTCTAACTACAAGTAATTCTAACTACAAGCTCGTAAAACTTTAATTAATTAAGTGCGCTCACACACAAAATAGCTTCAAACTACCTGTAATTATCACAATAACCATAAGGTCCCCGCGTCCACGCAGTCTTTAACTACAAGATAGCCTCAAAGTTTAAAACCACAAGCAGCCTTTTCACACACAGCTAAAATTCATCGTATCTAGAGATGATTAGAATCATCGTAAAGTTTTAAACATGTTTATAGACAAAATTTCCCAGTGTGAACATCGTTTATACGATGTTGGGATAGATACGAAGTCGCGATCCATACGCCCCTAAAAGCAGGCTGCAGATACGAAGTTCGTATCTAGTGAGCTTGACATTTTGTGTGTGAAAGGTTATTCGTGTTTAAACGTGTTAAAACTGGATGGAGCGTGCGCTTTGATTGATATGACATGACCTTCAATGCGCAATGGCACTACTGCGCATTTTACGAGCAGTAGTTAATCACGAAACGATGAACGATCGCACCGAAATTTCTGTGTGTGAAAGGCTCGTGATTAGTTTAAACACGTTCGAAACACGTTTATACTAGTCATGTTTATAGAAATTTAGCTGTGTGTGAAAAGGCTGAAGGTAAACTTTCAGTTTGCAAAACCTTGATGTTTAAAACTATGACCTACATGTACTAACAACAACAAGGGTTCGTTCACAAATGAGCGAAACAAGTTTTAATTCTAACTACCGGTACAAGTAATTCAAACTACAAGCTCGTAAAATCTTGAGTTAATAAATTGCGCCCACACACAACATAGCTTCGAACTACCTGTAATTATCACAATAACCATAAGGTCCCCGCGTTCACGCAGTCTTTAACTACAAGATACATGTAGCCTCAAAGTTTAAAACCACAAGGTAAACTTAAAGTTTACAGATGGTTGTGCGAACCTAATTGGTGTAATTACAAGCTGGTGAAACCTCAAAGTTGATCGTTTCCACATAGCACTTACCTCGAGTGAGAACCCCCACATGTAGTTATCTATATATTACCATGTAATCACTTGTGGTTTATAACTGTGAGTAATAAGTTTTGAGTGCATCCCACATAGTCCATAACTTGTCTGTTTGGATCCAGAAGGGCTGACGTACGCCATTCTGTGTTAAAATACACGATCAAACATCCTTCTCGCTCTGAAGAGATGAACTACCAGATAATCTTGAAGTTTAAAACCACGATCCAGCCTTAAAGTTAACACGCTCTCTTGTGTGAACCTTGCTGTACACTGTACATGTAGATAGCCTGCCAACCAAGAGACAAACTACATGTACAAGATTATAATCTTGAAGTTTAAAACCACGAGCCAGACTTAAAGTTAACACGCTCTCTCTCGTGTGAACCTTGCTGAACACTGTAGATAGCCTGACAACCAAGAGACACATATGGTTAGCTCCATAATGACAGATCCCCATATGTCCGACTGCTGACTAATACCGAACTAATTTGTTGCTTCCCCGCTTTGCCTGTCAAAGACGGCTGATTGTGGCCCGAGTGACAATAGATGTGTTCACACTGCGGGTTGTCATAGTGATGCTGTACAAATTTGAATATCTCATTGTAATGTAAAGTTTTAAAAGTACATTAATGAGTGGAAATGCATTTCGCTGCTTCCCTGTAAAACTTTGAATATCTCATTGTAACATAAAATATTAAAAGTACATTAATGAGTTGAAATGCATTTCGCTGCTTCCCTGTAAAACTTTGAATATCTCATTGTTACAAAAAATATTAAAAGTACATTAATGAGTTGAAATGCATTTCGCTGCTTCCCTGTAAAACTTTGAATATCTCATTGTAACATGAAATATTAAAAGTACATTAATGGGTGGAAATACAATGATTGTGGCATGATCGAGTGGCAAAATTTGCACTTCACTGCCAGTGTTCATGGTGATTCTACAATTGTTTCTATAATAATAATAATAATAATAAACATTATTTGTATAGCGCATATCACTAACACAAAGAAAGTCCCTATCTGTACATGAGTCCATTCAGGAAAGTCAAATACTTGAGTTGCGTCTCCCTTTGGCCTGCTTTAGACAGGGAACGTACACAGTGGTAACAGATACAGTCATCTGTCCATTTCGGAGAGTGAGGTTGTAATTTGTACTGCGTCATACAGTTAGCCCATTCTGTGTGAGTGTCGACACATAATTTGTAGCTTTCCTGCTTGGCATGTCACCGTCACAAATTACAAGTGACCCTAGTGACAATGCTTGTGTTAACACAGCTCGTTGTCATGGTAATGCTGTACATAATGGTATTGTTTCATGTCTCATTACAACATGTTCACCTTTTCATGAGTGTAACATCATGATATTTTAACCCTTTCTTCGGGCCTTTTCTACAGCAGTTCTCATTATGACACAATTAGTGCCGATAGCCATTGCAGGTGCTCGTAGGCATGGTAACACGTTACAAATTTGATCCATATCTCATAGCTATACAGTCCATACATTCATTACTATGATATATATTTGTTGCTTCTCTGTTTGGCCTGTTAAGACAGTGATTGTGGCCCAAGTAACAATACATTTGAAAGTATGTTCACATGACCATTGTCATGGTGATGACTTCACTGATCCATATTGTCTCTCATTTCAAGACGTAAGCCTATTCATGAGGGCTACAGTATTCACATTATTGTCAGAAGTGTATTTTGTAATCTGCCATGTAGACTTACAACTTTTAATAGCTAGGCCTATTTGTTACTAAAAAGTACTCTAACTTTATGAAGCAGGCCTTTGTATTCATCATTCTCTTTCTGTTACTGCATCACTTCATTAAAGAGAAGGTTGAGTTCTGGGAAGAGGTGAAAAATAATTTGTGAGCGTTATCATTCTTATTATGCAAGTGTGGAAGAACATCAGATAAGACATGTTCCCTGAAAAGCATGGCTCTTCAATAAATATGTCATATACATCGTAAAACTCGGGGGGTAGGTTTTTTACGCCACGTGTTCGTGTAGTCCCATATACATCTTTCTGTGTACAGTGTTTGTAACTTTACCAAGACTTGGCCAATTTCTTATCATTTTGATGATTCCAGAACCTTGCAATACACACACATTCTTATGCTAGATGATCAACTTTTCTGGTCGATTCCACACCGTTTCTTTCACAATGCAATCGCATGACCAGAACTCAACTTCATCTTTAAGATTTATGATCACAAATTTAAAAGGCATTCACGGCACGTGTGAACAGAACTCCTAAACAACAAATTAGTAAGAAACTCATGTCAACTGCTCAGAGCTAGAAGGGTATTGGCTCATACATGTATCTATGTAATAATAAAGACATTTATAACGTGCACATATCCACCCAGAGGGTGCTCAAGGCGCTTGCAATATGAGCTACATAATATACTTAGATACAATTATGCTTACACTACATTATACATGGTAAAAAAAGATGATTAGTTAAAGTTGGCCATTAGATAAGTTTTCAGACTGGCCTTGAAATAATCTACTGTAACAGTTGATACCCTTCTGGCTCGATATGTTCTTCTGATCTCCAATACAAGAAATAGATTTTAAAATGATGCTTTTTTGTTGTTGTTGTTGTTTTGCATGAATTCATGTCGGAGCTACCAGTTCCCTTCAATCTTTCCAAGGTCATAAATGAGCCAACTACCTTCGTCATATTCCATGAACATGCCTTGTGTGAACATGATGCCTTGTGTGAACATGATGCCCATCAATCAAGATCGCTGATGTGAACGCACACTCTGTAACATTTTCAAAATAACTTATTCCTGAATACAACAAGGCTTTACCTCAAATGAGTGACAGCTAGGCAGTCCAAGAATTGGCAAAGAAACCAGGAAGAAATACAATCGACATTGTTTAGCGTATGTCATGTTATACATTTCCTTTGTCTAGCTTTACTAAAAACTTGTTGGTGACCTGATGTATGACCTACATGCATGACCAGGGGGGTGTTTCACAAAGATTCTAAGTCGAACTTAACTCTAAGTTGGACTTAAATATTATGGAGAGCCATTTGTAGCCTTCAAATAAAATATATTCAAAAGCAAAAAATCAAGTATTTTAGACTTTATATAAATTCCACGTCAAAAACATGAAATCTCCTTGATAATAAAAAAAAATATGAATGATTTGAATCAATATTTTATGCCTTTTAAAGTAACTTTTACAAAATATATTCATAGATGCTAATGGCTTTCCATAATTTTTAAGTCCAACTTAGAGTTAAGTTCAACTTAAGATCTTTGTGAAACACCCCCCTGGTCCCCTACTATCACAGTCCCATTGAGGAGACAGACATCACATTGATTAATAGACAGAACAAGAATTACAATGAATGGCCCAATATCAGTCAATTTGGCTATCTGCATGTCTGAGTTATTATTCCATAGACTTATATTTACAAATCTATCTATTAAATCCTGCAAATGTATAATATAAAAGTATTAATATTTGTTTTGACTCCTGACTTTTGAATCTACTACTGTATTTAATTCCTTTTATTTTCCAATTAAAGAAAACAAATTATAAAACACACAACCTACCGGTAATCTATGACTGTCAAATGTTGGGTAATTTACACCTTAAATTCCAATTTTTGTGACAGGCATAATTTCTGTACTGTTTCGATACTGTTATAGTGTATTTTTCTTTCTGAAAGCTTAGAATTGAAGGGGGAAAACTATGTAATTACATTGAAACTGAAACTTCCTGACATTAAGTGCTTTTATTTATAAATATCAACTCAGAATGCAAATACATGTACATGTAGATTGCATCTTATCAGTTGATTTACCGTACCTTGTTGTTTAAATGTAAACGTATGTTCCCTACAGCATTGAACCATAAATTGAGGCGTGGGTAGTTAATGTTGATATCTAGCTCAGAAAGCAATTAAAATTTCACATATTTTTTGTTTAGTATTGTTTTGGTTCTGTGTTGTTGTTGTTGATGTTGTTTTCTCATTATGCTATATGAAACGTGAATACAAGTGCATTTATAAACCCATGGAGAAGGTTTGACATTTCATACAGGTAGCTAGCAACCCAAGTACATGTACCATTTTTCAATGTTTAAAAAAGTCACATCGCCTAATGTTTATAGTCATTATGGTTTCATATGATAACAATGGGCAATCATGGTTTTAGAGATACCGGTAGTTATGTTTATACAGCCCACTTCCTTTGACATTGTTTTCTTGATTCACTTTTTTGCAGTGTTCATATCACTGAAAAAGCATAATTTGACCCCGTTCTGTGTCAAATCATATGCGTAACCCTTACAAAAAAGTTGTATAGAATTCTATAGAACGCTTTATAGAGTTCTATAGAACTCTATAGAACTCTATAAAATTCCAGATTCTCTATAGAACTTTTAAGAATTCTCTATAGAAAGCGGTTTCCTCTATAGAATTCTTTAGAATAAGTTTTCTATAGATTTAAATTTCTATAGAAAAGTTAATTCTCTATAGAATTTTTAAGGTTGTCTATAGAAATCAGTTTCCTCTATAGAATTCTATAGAATAAGTTTTCTATAGATTTAAATTTCTATAGAAAAGTTAATTCTCTATAGAATATTTTAGGTTGTCTATAGAAATCAGTTTCCTCTATAGAATTCTATAGAATAAGTTTTCTATAGATTGAAATTTCTATAGAAAAGTTAATTCTCTATAGAATTGTTAAGGTTGTCTATAGAAATGAGTTTCCTCTATAGAATTCTATAGAATAAGTTTTCTATAGATTTAAATTTCTATAGAAAATTTAATATAAAAAATGGCGTCCCCACTTCTCTATAGAATTTTTAAGGATGTCTATAGAAATCAGTTTTCTCTATAGAATTCTATAGAATAAGTTTCCTATAGATCTAAATTTCTATAGAATTCTATAGAATTTTTTTTCTATATGAAGATATGTATCTCATGCATATTCATGATAATTTGCATGTTTTCACAGAAAATGTAATTATCATGATCTGTCAAGCAAATGTGACAATTAACATCAATTTTTTGATTTATATTTTCTTAGACAATTATTGACAAATATAATATATATGTACGATTTTTTTAAACGTGTAACTTAAGACGTAAAATAGATATATTAATATATGTAATTTACTAACCAGTAAAAACATGTATAATTTTGTATATATGTATGTAAGATCTCCGCACTACTTAATTAACAAGATATACTCAACTGTATTTTGCTTCAAATGATCTTTGTGATGGAGCAATTGCAGGAGTCTATATAAATATGGTTTAGTCGGTGGCCAGATGTCATGCAATATTGATTATTGATTGCTGGTCGCTACTGAATAATAAACTGGTTTTCAACTGGTAAATAATGGTCTATAGAATTATTTACAAAAAAACTTCTATAGAAGTCTATAAAAAATATCTATAGAATTTCTATAGGCCATTCTATAGAATGTTTTATAGAGATTCTATAGATGGCCGTTATAGATTTCTATAGAATTTGTATAGAAAAGTGGCCCACTTTTCTATAGAATCTCTATAAAACATTTCTATAGAATTGCTATAGAATAAAATGGTCTATAGAATTCTTTATAAAAAAATTCTATAGAATTCTATAAAACAAATTCTATAGAATTTCTAAAGGCCATTCTATAGAATGTTTTATAGAGATTCTATAGAGGTCCGTTATAGATTTCTATAGAATTCTTATAGAAAAGTGGCCCACTTTTCTATAGAATTTCTATAAAACATTTCTATAGAATTGCGTATAGAAATTCTATAGAATTTTTTTTATAGAATTCTATAGAACTTTTTTGTAAGGGAAGCCTTCACTCAGTTTGCGGTCGATGATTAGATCCTTTTAAAGTCAAGCTGTATTGTATCAAATTGTATGCATACATGTGTAGCCTGCACAATGTCAAAATTAAATTACAAAGTCTGTCTTCAACTACAGATACTGCAATTTTTAATTCAGACTTTAACAATACTCTTTGATATCTATGTTGATATGTTAAAACAGACTGAGGGAAATTCTCTCGCAGATTTTCTTTGTAACTGCTCAAGCGGTGTACCACTTCAACAACAGAGACAATGCCTATGAGACCCCTTAGAGGACCAGGACTCAAATCGGGGAAATCCCCTATCAAGACAATGAAAGAACTTTATAACAGCACTGTGTTCACAGTAGGTACAGTAGAGCCTATAGCACAGTCAGCCACATCGGACAATGCTATGCCATGGAGTCCATGTGTAACTCCCATTGTAAACAAACAAAACTTTGGTAATAACTAAGTCAAAAGTGAATTTGAGCTGCTTTTAAATTGAATCTGCTTACCAAGTCATTCTGTGAATACATGCATGTAATCAATACAAAGCCAGTGAATACAACTAATGCACCGGTCAACTGGAGTCTTGAACCTACCCCCCTCAAGACTTCACTCTTATTCACTTTTGGTCTTGAACGTCCGACACAAAGATTCACCTCTCATTCACCTTGCTTCGTAACAAATAAGGTCAAGATTCACTATTCCAAATTATTTATAAGGTGCAGATTCACCCATCTCCAAGAAAAATAGGGTGCAGATTCACCTCGCCGCTAAAAATATTAGGTGCAGATTCACCACACGTCTTCACCTGCTTAATTTTTATTAGGTCAAGATTCACCGGCCTTTCACCAGCACCGCTATTTATGGTAGATAGAGTGATTATTAAAGGAAACATAGAATTGATCATGAGTACTTGTGGAAACAATCCGTTTTCTGAAAATGGTAGCTAGAATTTAAAAAAAGGTACAATTTCGCCACTAATTATTTTTTTTCGGGTCTCCGCTTCGGCTACGATGTCTCGCCAATAATTATTATTTTTGGATCTCCGTATCCATGATTTATTCACTTTGTATTAATTAAACGTGTGGCTTAATGATTTACATATACATGTAGCTAAAACTTGTCAAAAGGAGTGTTTTGTTCAACTGCTTGTTTTTATATAAGAAAATGTTGTCACTGACACGCAGCTAGGCTAGGATTTTTTTTTTTATGGGGGCTACTTTAAGAAAAGTGGGGGCTAGATCTAATTCATTTTAAGCTGTAACAATAAGTTGTGTTTTTCCTTAGCCATCATGCTACTAGTACTAGCAACCAAATTGGTAGGTAATATTGTGTCATTTTGTCTTTTTTTTCTGTCCCGAATTTGAATTGTTATCATGGACAATGCGATCCCATTTTAAAAAAAATGTAACTCCGTTTAAAATTGTGTTATTTAGATCTAGACTCTATAACTTAACCAATAAATGAATATTTTTACTGTTGTCCCACATGAAGATCATTGTTATAAAGAAACATGCAAAATCATAGTCGTATTTTTGTCCCCGTATAGACTCTAATTCTAATCTATAAAAGGCCAAGCCAAAGCTAGTTTCATTTCGTAGACTGAAATTGATGCCATCACTCAGGCGCGGCGCAGGCATCAATGACAAAAAATTGGCCTAGTATATAAATAATATCATTTAATTAAACAGTTGTAAGAAAAATGCTGAGGTATAGGGACATCATTTATATATTTATTCACGGGGTTTTTATAACAAAATTCAATTTCTGTCTACGAAATTAGCTTTATACCGATTTTACAGGAACAAATCTGGCATTGATTTTGCATGTTTCGTTACAACAAATATATCGGTATGTGGGACAACAGTAAAAATATACTCGCATTTAATGGTTTTAAGTTATAAATAACACAATTTAAGACGGAATAACATTATTTTTAATGGGATTGCACTGTCCATGATAAAAATTCGGGTCGGAAAAAAGACTAAATAAACATATTACGAACCAATTTGGTCGCTAGCAGTTCAGCACTCGTCACTCGCAAATACTTATTTGCTTCATACTCTAGGAGCGTGCGGGCTCGCGCTGCACTGGAGCAGCTAGTTTCTGTGTATTGTGAATCTGTACTCCGTATTTACATCGGGGGCGCGGGCCTGGCCGGGTACTTAGGCTAGGCGGATACCGATCTAGCTACAGCAGTAGGTCAACCGCCGATCCGCTGCAATCACAAAACTTTTAAAATGTTGATGGAAATTTCTAGTTTTGGAGTTGGTAGTTGGAACGGAGAGTTCAGTCAGACAAATCAATAAATTGATTTATTAGTTCCCAGGGAATATTAATTTATGGCGGGGGCGATTTTTCATTATATATCAATTTTGTTCGCCCTCGATCGTCTTGATATTTACTGTGGCGATTTCAGAGGTTTAGGAGGCGAAATCGCCTCGTCGCCATCGTGTATTTTTTTCGTTGGCGCAGGCTATACAAGTAAACAAAACGTGACAGCAGCTGTAAACAAATTTCCCCCACGTCTGCATAGCCGGGTTATATTATGATTTACCCAAAATGTGACCAGTTGACAAAGCAGTCTTCGTTGAGTATAGACATATTAGAAACTCTTCAATAATTAAAAACTTTATCGGGGTACACTTTTGGTACTCATCAGCAGGGCGGTATTCCGCATGTCGCTAACTTGTATGGCATCACAAAACCTGCCATACAAGTTAGCGACATGCGGAATACCGCCCTGCTGACTCCAAATTCAGAAGGTTCAGAAGGTATATATTTTCGGGTTTTAATATTCGTGGACACCGGATTTAGCGCGAAATCCGAACTCGAACGTAGCTAGCTCCACGTCACAGTTTATTTAAATCTTGAACCCTCATTTCCCCTGGAGTCAAAGACATTCGACGCTCGTTCACACACGATAATTTTTTCACTCGACGCTCGTTCACTTGTATGTGAAAAATATTCGTTCAAGATTCACAACATTCGGTAAAAAATGAGGCAAAGATTCACCTTCTCCTACAAATAATAAGGTAAAGATTCACTACGGCCAAACAAAAATACGTCAAAGATTCACCACGCTCTGATTTTGGCGACCCCAAGATTCGACGTCGAGTTGACGTCGAATGCTTGACGATCCTTGAGGGGGGTAGGTTCAAGACTCCGGTTGACGGGTGCATAAAGGCTTGTTTAGATATGACGTGCTAAAATTGCCACAAAAAAACACAGCGTTTAGTTATATATGTGCAAATGAATAGGAACTGCATGTAACAAAGGTCCTGTGCATATTCATTAAAGGTATAGACCAGTTCTGGTCATGCATTGCATTGTGAAAGAAACGTTGTGGAATCGATCAGAAAAGGTTGATCATCTAGCATTCAAGTATTGGTTCTATGTGATATCTATTCTGGCCGGATAGATTTGATAATTTACCAAATATCAGTAGGCGGTTTCCCGGCCAAATTGTTATCATCACGTATCAGTCAAAACATATTCTCTCACATGATTGGTAATAAGAGCTTCCATTTCATTTTTTGAGAGGGGGGGCGATTCCAAAACGGGTCAATACCTTTAAGCTCTGTGTTACAAGATAGAAATGTGAAGTAAGTAATACACTTTACATCATCATAATAAAAAATTACAGCCGCAGTTTTACGACTTCCTATCTGAACGAGGCCTATAACTGTACACAGGATATTCCTAGATATTTGTACCAACAAACTGTGACCCATTTTCTTGGGGTAAAATATAATCTTTTTTATGGTCCAATGGCATTTATTTCAATTCAATTTCAATTTCAAATTTATTCATGTTTCCAACAAAACATTACAAATCAATTATAAGCATTTAAAACAAATTTAAGAAATACATGTTGAAAATAGAGGGGTCCACTAAAAAGCAATGCTTGTACAAGTGTGAACAACTTAGGAATAATGAGTAATTAAATTAACTAATCTGTAACTACAAAAGGAACTACAAAATAGGGGAAAGAAAAAGGGGGATGCCAACAGAGACGAGAAAGGGACAAGACAATACTTTACACGACAAAGATAGAAGAACACGGTCAAAATACAAAGAGTAGACAATGACAAAAAGAAGTGAGAGATCGAGGGTACAGAAAATAATACTAAATGATGAGCTGCATGTAGGGTTATGAACCTATCTAGTACATAATTTGCTATAAATTAACCTTCATATGAACTCTTATATCCAACAGAGAATAAGGAACTGTGATTTCTTTATATGCTAATCTCTGAAACAATATACCTCCCACACATCCTATTGGCCAAACTCCACATAAAGCATACAGAGCTAAAGATATCAAACTTTTTGTTTTAATAAGATTACATGTCATGGACAGAACAGGACATGAAGTACAGGGAAGTAAAAACAAATTTATTATGATATGACAAAGATCTATTGTACAACCTTTGTCTGTTTGAATTCAGAAGGAAGTCTATGTATAAAGTTTAGCACAGATAGAGTTCACGCTCTGCTGACTCAGAACAGATGATTTATACTTTACTTAAAGGTGAAATTCAAAGAAAATCACAAATATGTCAACTAATGTATTACTAGAAACTGGTAAGCTAACAGATGGCCATCGTACAACTTTTAGGTCAACTACATATCGGGTGATTTATAAAAATATTAATACAACCACCTCCATAGCAGCTGGGATATACGAGAGATTCGCCGGGAAAATACTGATGTTATAATGACGTCACTATATGGACCAATACTGCCCAAGCAGACGACATCCCATAAAGAATGAACATAATTGCAAAGCTATTATTTGTCAAATTATAATGAGTTTAGTGTATATAAATGTAATGGCATGTCAAACCTTTCAAAAGGAGATATGACCCGATTCTGATAACTAAAATCTTTTGCTTGTAAATGCATGAACAGGATAGGGATTAATTCACAATCAAAGAAACCAGACTTTCAAATTGAAAAACCACCGGAATGATATTAAGGACGGCATTCGTTCCCTCTTGAAACGACGAACATACCGCGGTGTGCGCAGCTGAATATACAATGGCGTCTTATTTTGTTTACAAGCGACAGATTCCTTTATTTTTGTATCGCTGCATTTGTCATCAAAATAAAACCATGCGTGGGGTTTAGAGTGAGGCAATAGATTATACATTTAGCCTGACGGTAGCGAAGTAAGAGAAAGAACTCAAGAGAATATGAAAACACAGGCACTGAAAATGTGTGAGATGTCATGGGACATCGTCTGCTTGTGCAAATCATGTCCATACTGTGATCTCACACATCTCAGCAGCGTTCGAAGAGCTCTTCAGGTGCTATGCCAGGGCTGTATTCAAGCGTTTTGTAATTTATAATAATCATTACTTCGAATGTTTCCAGGCATTACATTTTGATAACCTTGTCGAATCAAAGTTTCAACTTTGCAATAATGAAATAAAAGTTAGTTTTTAAAATCAATGAATATCTACTTTAAGAGCAGTTAAATTATTAGTATTCAACTTTGAAGTATGATATCATTCTAAGACTAGCAATGTCAAGATCATTAAAGGCATCGTTTAACAATGTTAAATCTAAAATGCACGGCCCTACGTGTTATCAGTGTCTGTGATAAGGTGTAATATTGAAACAAAACAAAAAATAGGCTTCAAAATGATCAAGAAGTACCTCAAAAAAGTAAAAATCTTTGATTGACCGGTTTTACCATACTCGTCTCCCCCAATAGACTGTAGTGTTATGAAAACGGTTTGGCAAACGCAAAATTTGGTTTTGATTTCCAATCAAAGATATCTTGATGATCAGAAAGGCGATCAGCTTGTAAAAGTCATGGGGTTCCTGACTGACCTAAAGGTTCATAATTATCATTGCAGCATGAGCTGAATCCAGGATTTTGTTTTCAGAATCTGAGACAAAGTTACCGGATCCCTATAACTCATATACTTCACACAGAGTTAACGACATTCTAGCTCTGAATAAATGACATAAAAAACTGTACTTACATGAGAGAAAAGGGTCTCTTGGTCTTCGGCACAGCAGCAGCAGGGAGATTCCCCTCAACGTCATCATAGATGTCCCCTGCATCGTCCGGTATCTGTTCCTCCGCTACCGGCTGCGGGGGTGGAGGTCTGGTCTTAGACAGGCCCCCACCAGGCCTGGCTGGGAGGGAGGGAGGGGTGGTGGGGGCAGATCCCGGCTTGGGCGGTCTAAGAGGCGGGGGAGGGGAGTCTAGAAAAGGAGATGAAATAGTGAGAATATTAGAATAAAAGATATTTCGACAATAACAACAGGTCAAGTTCAAGCTATTTTGTCCTGTACAGACAGCACTGACCACTTCTTATATTTCTTTTCATACATCTGATCACTGTAACTATACTAGATCAAGCTTAGATCAGACCAAATATGAAGCAAAATTTTGATAAAATTTTGAAACAAGCAGAATCCCCTTGGCATGGCAATAGGTAAATTAACAGAGAGAAGAGCTACATATGTAAGCATTAAGAATGCCAGCGAAGCAATCATTCAAGACAGGCTAAAAATCTCAGTACCAATATGGATCTCCGTACCTGAAGATGCGGGTAGAAACTTGGCTAACGATACGTTGGGCGGTTTGGCTGGTTTCCGAGGGGCGTTGCCGATGATTAAGAGGGGTGGGAGAGGTTCAAGAACTGGTTTTCTCTCGTTCAGCTTTTTGCTGACTGTATGAAGGAATGAAGTTCTCCTAAAAGGGATATCCGTCACTGAGGAAGCAGAGGAGTTTTCTGAGTCTGAAACGGGCGGGGCAGGTTCATCCCCCCTGGTCCCATTCTTCCAATGGTTCTCTTTGTCATCATCTGCAGCGGAAGGTGTCGAAAGACTCGGTTTCCTGGGCCTCGCGTGTATATCTGTTAAACTGTCTTTCCTGGCTGGTGTTCGAGGCTTTGGTTTGGCTGTCAGTGCTACAGGTTTGGGGTTGGCATGTAGTGAGGACTTGTTCTGAGCAGGGGTGCCGCTAACATGTGGAGGGGTCTTGGGTTGGGAATGGGCGGAGCCAAGCGGAGAGGATGGTTCTTGCCTTGGCGGTGCTGCTGGCTTGGGCTTTGGCTTGGGTTGCAACTTGAAGCTGGGGATCTGGTTCTCCGAGGGTCTGGCGTCTGCAGGGGGCTTGGGTAAGGGAGGCTTCTTTAGCTTCACCTTACTGATGTCCTCCATATTAACTCCCCCTCCGGGTGGGAATCCACCCCTTGCCATCGGTGACTTGACACCGTTACTTGGGGATTTGACTCCATTGGCAGAAGAGTTGTTAATGGGTAAGTTGCTGGGCTTGGTTAGTTTTGAGGGCTTGTTCTGGACAGAGGGCTTCTGGGCTGGGGGTAGTCCCAATGGTGGCCCACTTCCTTGGTTGAACCGTGCAAGAATATCCTTCACAGAATTTTCTGACTGAAAGAAGAAAAAAAAAAAAATTCTTAGATGTAAGAGACATAAATGTAGAGCTGCGATACAATGCATATATATATTTACTGAAGTGGAATTGGACTAAATTGTGGTGGACTAGCTGTCACTAATTTTTGCGAATTGGAATAGAATACAAAATATACAATTTGCTAACAGAAAAAAAAACTTCTTTTGGGTATAGATGAAGAATGAAATGAGTTCAGCAAATATAGCAATATACGAACTTCAAAGCTTGTGTACAAAATTGGAAATTCATTGTGTATATTTCGGCAATACTTGGACACTATGACTATACAATGCACAGCAAACTGAAATATTTCAGAACTTCTTTATTTCTCACTCTGTGTCTACAATATATGTTCCCTCATTTTGGGGGTCCAGAATGCAATATTAAAAGAAAATGTCCTCTACTTCCTTTATCACAAGAAACTCAATTCATCAAATAAGAATCTACAGTATACTGTAGATTCTATTCAGAGTTGATTTTCAAGGGGGTGGGGGGGGGGGGGGGGTCTAAGGCTCCAGAGTTCTTATCCCCCAACAAAATTATGAATTTGGTATTAGTAAATGAATACTTACCATAATTTATCAGACTGTTGCACTCATTGGAAAGGATACCTGGATAGAGATAAAGTGAGACCATATTGTATTCT
Organism: Strongylocentrotus droebachiensis; assembly: GCA_035222895.1. Classification (NCBI taxonomy): domain Eukaryota; kingdom Metazoa; phylum Echinodermata; class Echinoidea; order Camarodonta; family Strongylocentrotidae; genus Strongylocentrotus; species Strongylocentrotus droebachiensis. The sequence goes on from JAVYIG010011139.1 coordinate 20,579, forward strand.
TCATTTGATTTATAAACCTGTATAAAGTATGTCAAATAATGGTTTCTAGTTATCTACAGTACTACTGTTCTAAATCTATATTGTAAGATCATCTCCATATCAGGAGTGCAAGAAATGGCAATATTGTTTATGTACTGTAAATCACCTGATGAGCACTTGTATCTTTAGACTCAAGCAAAAGATACTTAAAGGTTGGAGCTCAAAATCCTATTTGTATTAAAATTGACCAATTCCCCCCTCCCCCTTTAAAAAATGACACTTGGTTAAATGTTTTTAATCAGGGTTCTGAAAAATTAAGCTTGTTTTGCCTGTTAGGAGCCTAAAAGGATGTTAAAGATAAGCTTGAGTTCTGGTAATGATAAAAAAAGAAATTGTCACAGAATCCTGAATGTTCAAGATAACAAACATTTTCTGAACGTTTTGGTAGAAAATGTATAGGGGCTGAGTAATGAGCATAGAATTGATAGAAATATAACACAAGTCACAAATGAGAGTTGTGGTTTTTATTGAAGATGACTTCCAGCAAGTTTTTGTGAGTTTGTTTTTATTTTACTGGTTCAAATAATCAATCTACTGCAGGATAAACAATCCAGAATGAATTAAAGCCATGTTCTCTCGATATACGATGCCCATACCAGAGCTCAAGATTAGCTTTAAAGGTACTATGTCCCATTTGCAGGCCAAAAAAATGAAAAAGTTAAATTCCAACTGCATTTGAAAGATGATACTAATTTAGAACTTCCCTAAAAAAGGTGGGGGCTTGAAAATGTCTTCAAGTGGGAAAATAACGACTATTAGTTGTCAAATCGACTTTAGGGCTATAGAGCCCAAAAGTAATAGTCTTGATTTTCAGACAATTGTACCGAATGGTCATACGTTTAATGCTGCGCAAAGATTCAATCAGTTTAATCTTGGCCATCACAAGAAGTGGGTTACTGATGTAGACAAATGCTCATGTACCCTTTACAACTCTTTTCATGTATGTTATTACCAAAGAAGAAAAAAGCCAGTCAGTCACTCAATAGTGTCTGACAGTGAAGTCTAGCAAGTAAACGGGTTTCCTTGCATAATTTGAATATGAGGACATTGCTAACGTTTAAATTTCACAGATAGGACATATATTCATAATTCGTGCAAAGTTCTACAGCATTTGAGGTTGGCTGCAAAAGGGACATAGTACCTTTAAGTGACAGTTAATGCCCTTCTGTCTCTCAGTGAGAAGACTGCATTTCGATAAAAGTGATGCATATATATTGCCATTCACACTAATACAATGATTTGTATCACAGAAAAACAAGGTATATTCCTTTCAAAAGTGACATACTTCCCCTGCAATGATATTGCTAATTGGGCTAATAAGCATTAGAGCAGGGGAAATTCATCAGATAAGTTTGTTAGAAATACAGAATCTGTATTTCTTACAAATTGGGAAACAGATCCTGTAGCCCCTCTATTCATTTCCCCTCACAGGAGACAACATTAATTCTCCCCTATTTACATGTGCTAACTGTGCCAACAAATCAAGACGGCAGTTATCTTTTCCCACATTCAATCCACAAACTGTGTTTTTAAACTGAAATGCAGATATAAGGGAAGACTTCTTAAAGATAAAGGCGAGTTCTGGTAAGGCGATTGCATTGTGAAAGAAAAGGTGTGGGTTTGTAGCATGTAAGTATTGGTGTGTACTGCAAGGTTCTGGACTCATCAAAATCATAATAAATTTGGCCCAGTCTTGGTAAAGTAACAAGCACTGTACACAGAAAAATGTATATGGGACTACACAAATGGTGGCGGGACTAGTACTACCTGATTTTCTTATCTTTCTATGCTCATTACTCAGCCAGTATACATTTTCTTCCAAAATTGTTTGGCACATGACATTTATTTGTAATCTTGAACATTCAGTGTAACCGTTTGATTCTGTGAGAATTCATTTCCTTTTTTTTTACCAGAACTCAAGTTTATCTTTAATCTTTCTAGTGGAGGAAAGCTGCCTCATATACATGTAGGTAGTTTGATATAGTATTCTATTAGAGACATTATTATTATCATAGAACATGGTTTTTCTCAAACTTTTTATATTTTATTTGCTTGTCTGATTTTTCTTTTTCTGTTGCAAGCAAGTTATACTCGGACCAGCCATGGCCTAAAGCACTTTGCTTGCTTTCTTTGCCTCTCTGCATGGTTGCTTGTTTGCCATACATGTCATTTTTCACAAAATAATGTGGCACTGCGGTACCTGTTGACGAAAGGGTTGTTTTGTGAAACACAATGGCTTTTCAAAATTACAAATTCAGGGCCTTGATTAGTTCAATGACAACCCTTTTAAAACCGGTATAGACTAAACTTGCACTGGAATAATCTTGAAGCCTTTGAAGTTTGATAACCTGCTTTAGTGACCACCTGTCTACAAAGACCACCCGTCTACAAAGACCACTTTTTGTGTTTCCCTTGGGTGGTCGCTATAGACAGGTTTGACTGTACATCTATCCTATAATAAAAACAATGCGGCACAGGGAGATTTTTGCTGTGGCATACAAAGAGTTTTAAATTAGAAGCATTTTACTGATTACAATAGAGTACATATAAAAAAAAGTATATAAAAAAAAGCATACTACCATCCCAGTATAGCTTCCTGAGTGAGCTGTCAAAGGGATTACCCAACCAAGTATCAAGTAACAGTGCATTATGAGAATATGATGATGGTTAATTTACCAAAATCAATATACTTCAAATATAATAATTTTAGTAATAGCAGTAGTAGTAATAATAATTAGAGGAATAATAATAACATTATTAATAATAATTATAATGATAATGATAATAATAACATATCCAGTAGATTTGCGGGTGCACCCGCAAATCTACTGTATATCTACATCACCATGCAAGCCGACACTTACAAGCAGCATCTAATAATAACATAATTTAAAAAAATTAGTGGATACCACTCGTTCTTCGTTCTTCTGTTAATAGATCTAATACGTATTTTCATAGTATATGAAAATTTGGTCTGTATTTTTGTCAATTATTCATTTTTTTCTAAATCAAACTATATTTTATAGAAAAACCAAGGGCAAACTTTTTCGCTGGATTAGCTGGATTCCAGTGAAAATCGCTAGTTACTCCCCTTGCAGATACAGGTGCAGCAAAAGGAACAGCTGTATATGGGGAAGGTTGACAAATGTCACATTTATTAAAGAATTTTCTGAATTCTGTCTAAAAAATTATATGATAATTGACATTTATATAACACATATTAGACTAGGGTCTATATGATTACACCAAGAATACACTAAACAGATAATTAGAAATAACCAAGAACATAGACAAGATCAGCAGATCCATGCATAGATAGAGAATACGCTTGTAAAATGAATACATTTGTCATGATCAGATCAGTGAGACGACAGCTACTTGAAATTGTTAGTTGAAGCACTGTACACAGCTATACTGTGTGTTAGGCTAGCACATCCAATATCCCCGCATTCATTGCAGTAGCTGACCGGAGGGCTACCGGTTTTGCACAACTCACCAATCAACAAGTACTGTGCTCTCTCCTCCACTGAAGAAAACTTTTATTCCAACAATCAAAACTCCTGCAAAAATAACCACGGTTGATCCTTTGCTATCCAGAGGTGTAAGAAATGTTCCTAATCATGGTATGAGTACTTTTCAGAACGAGAAAACACCGAGACAGTTACATTTTTGGCATATTTCCTTTTATGATCCGGATTTTCCGTGCTCTTGTTGTCTGCTAGTGCACTGGGCATGCTGTAAAGTTTCGTACACGAGTTGTCGGCAAACTCGAAATAAACTTTGTCTACTTCCGGGTTCTGTAAAGATAAGATTGGTTCGCTGTTCGTGGGCTGTAGAAGCCGGAGTCAGTGCAATGATTTACGACCACAAACTTCCTAGTTTCTTTTATTGATCTATTGTGACTGGGAAGTGGCTGTTCTATGTTTTTAAAATATGGTATGGTATGGTATGGTATGGTATTTATTGAATCATGCATCGCAGTTATATATACTGAATTGCACATGACTATTCATTGCATGTTAAAATCAAGTGTACAATTTAAAACAATATCATTTACATAATAAATTATAAATACACGTATAATCATAATCCTTAATGTTGTACCAAATGTAAAATAAAAAGCAAGAATACGAACAAGAAGGGAATGTGGAATATGTACCTAAATAAAATTTAAAATTAAGGAAGAGAGAAGGGAAAATGTAGAGAAAATGAGGTTAAGAGAGAGAGTGAGAGACTGAGGGGAAGAGAGAGGAGGAGAGAGGGAAGGAAAGTGAGAAAAGGAGAAAGAGAGGATAAAAGACCGAGAGATATAGAAAATAAAGAGAAAGAGCAGGAAAATAGAGAGATGGAGAGAAAGAGAGAGAGAGGAAAGAGGGAGTGAGAGACAACGGAGGTTAAGAAGGGGAAAAGAGAGAAGGGATCTTGCCAACAATTAAATATAACACGAATTGACGATAAACAGATAAAGTATGCATTGCAACACTATGAAAAGTATTAATAAGATGAACAAAAAATACATTGTCAAAATTGAATGGCGCACCTATAAAGTCATCTATGGTAAGTTGTATAATAAAGTATCTATGACAATTTTATTTAAAAAACGTATACGGTAGTAGAAACATAAAGAAACAACCTCTCATAAACAAAATTTAAAAAATACATGCAGATATAGCAGAGAAGCAAGATTTTAAAAAAAGTAATTACAGACCTGTGTAAACTAATACTAGAATTAAGATAAAATAACGGGTAACCAGAGGCAATTTAACATAATAATCATTAAATAGACAGTATAATAAATATTAAAGATATTACAAATTATATACATTAAGGTAAAACGTATTAGAAATACATTGTATTTACATTGTGTTTCTACATTAAGCAATAATATACTACCTTGTTCAATCCAAGATCACAGTTAATTGATTCGGCAATTTAAAGATTTGTTCAGGCAAAGATTGCAATATGACTTATAATGAATAAATTGTGATTTAAAAGGGGCATTAGATAAACGGGAAATAAAAATCAAAAAAATGTGGGAAAGAAATGAGGTTACTGAAAAGATGGTAGATGATGAAATGAAGGAGAAAGGTTGGCATTCCTGTTTTCTATATCGTTTCAATCTTTTCTATTATACAATCACCTTCTTCCTGTATTCATCGATATTATTCTCTACACTATAATCTATTTTTATTTCTACTTGAAAACAAAAATCTTTTCTTATACATTATAGCCCTACTTCTTCTTCACAATTTTAGTTTCTTGTTCCTTCTCAGTTTGTCTTAGTTTTCTCCGCTTTCATCCCCTCCCTTGTTACTTCGGACTCATTTCTCCACGTCGATCTTCTCCTCTTACTCCTCACGTTCATTTTTTTTCTTCCTTCATCTTCTTTCTTACTCTTCCTCCTCGACGGCAACCTTTCTCTTCTTTTTCCCCCTCATTTTATTTTGTATTGTTCTTCTAAGTTTATGATAATATTTGTGGTCCGTTTTATCAATTGAAAATATTTTTTTGTCTGTCTTTCTAGATTTCTTTCTTTCACTTTCTTTCGGCTTTTTGTATTTCTGGATGTTTCTGTCTTTCTTTATGTTTCTTTCTTAATTTGTTCTTCCTTTCTTTCTCTCCCCCCCCCCCCCTCCCCTCTCTCTCTCTCTCTCTCTCTCTCCCTCTCTCTCTCTCTCCTCTCTCTCTCCCTCTCTCTCTCTCTCCTCTCTCTCTCTCTCTCTCTCTCTCTCCCTCTCTCTCTCTCCCTCTCTCTCTCTATATCTAACTCTCTCTCTCTCTCTCTCTCTTTCTTTTTTTTCTTTTCTCAAGTCTTCACTCTTTCTAAATAGTCTTGATTAGTATAATTATAATGGAGATTGGGGTTACAATTGTGAGCATGGAAATTGTATCGGATTGTGCTATATTAGTACCGTCGGGTTACGAAGAACCAGACGGAGACGAACAGAACATACAGCAGAATCACATAAGAAAAGAAAACGAGGAAAGGGAAGGTGTGTGTGTGTGTGTGTGTATTTGGTTTTTACAGACGTGTATCAATCAGATATGATTATTTACGTCTGGGGACCGACCTTTAAACGTCACCATCCGAAAGACGTGAATCAGTTTCGAACCTGCGTCCTCGGCTGAATCAGTTTGTAACTTCCACTGTTAGCTGGATTACAGGCGCACGCCACAACGCCTAGGAAAAAAGTCCATGTTGAAGCCACTTGAGGGCGCTAGTTAATATAAACAATATGCAGCATAAATCAATCATGCAAAATTTGCTTTCACAAGATTCATGGACAGGTGTTTAGAAAAAGGGCTTCTTGGTTTGATTGTTCGGGTTTTTCAAATGAATGAACTGAAGGACTTTGGCTAGTGGTGTATTCAGAGTTGCCGTTTCGAGAGAGATAGATAGAGAGGGAGAGATTGAGAGAGAGAGAGAGAGAGAGAGAGAGAGAGGGAAAGGAGAGAGAGAGAGCGTGAGTGTGAGAGAGAGAGAGTTAGAGAGAGTGAGAACATCTCTGACAAGCAACAACAACAAAAAAATGATAACATTAAAAAAAACGATTGGGTTCTGTTTTGCTCCATTTAAGTCCATTATATCTAACAATTAGAAACAAATAACACAATTTATTTTTTTAAGAGTAAAAGTGTCAACACTTTTCAGGCGCCTTTCTGGGTCTAAATGAGAAAATAATTCAATGCATCTTGATTTTATTCACGCATGCTCTTTAAAAATGAAAAAAATAGGGCAGTAAACTAGTTAGCTAGGCCTGTACTCTCAAGTTTACCATTTTTTAATGAAAGTAAATGGCAGATTATATTGCTGTTATTGTTCCTTTCCCCCTTTGCCGCAAAACCGTATACGGTTGTTGATACATCTACACTAGCTGCCTTATTAGATTCTCATACCCCTTTCTGTGCAACCTATGAAGCTTATTAAGCTCTTGTGTGAAATAATAATGGTGTCACATGTTGACGTCTTGTTAAAATTGTGTTATTAGTTTCATTGTCTGTTTTAATGACAATTATCACGAAGATGTTCATAAGACATGACTTGTAATCGCGTTGTTTAATAATGCACTGTCTACGCAAGTTGTAAAAGCGCAACCGTGGTAACAAAACCACCTTGATTTCCCCGCTGACCTGATTAAAATATATTTTCTAAAGAAAGGTTCAACAACATATATACACTGTGCCTATTACTGGTTTCATTATTAACTTCATAAAAACAGTGATTAATAAATAATCCAGGAAATAGCTCTCCGTGATCACGGTAGTCCGTCGTTTGTTGTCACACACTAAATGTTGAGTTGGAACAAACAAGTCAGACAGAGAGAGAGAGAGAGAGAGAGAGAGAGAGAGAGAGGAAGAAATACTGAGAGAGAGAGAGAGAGAGGGGGGAGACAGACATGCATACAAACAGACAGACAGACAGACAGACAACAGAGACAGAAACAGAACGAGGTAGTGAAGGGGAGAAGGAGAGAGACACATAGAGACAGAGAGACTCAGATAAAGAAACTTCTACTTCTCCTCCTCCTCCTCTTCTTCTTTTTGTTCTTTTTCTTTTTCCCCCTTTTTTCTTCTTCTTCTTGTCCCTCTTCCTTCTTCCTTTTTTCTTTTTCTTTCTCTTTCTCCTCTTCTTCATCACCATGTGAAAGGTGAGCGTCCAGTTTCTACGCCATTCTCTGCATTATAAACTAATCCAGAATAGCTCAGCTTCAATCTTTGCGTTACCTTGGAAACCGAATAGGCAAACCATAATCCATGAATATTACTTTGTAGCGGTAATATAATTATATGCATACATTATACTGAGAGGAAATATTACACATGCTTATTGACACCGCGAATCTTATGTCTGGACGTAGTCATTGAAATTAGAGACATTATCTTTTTTAACAAAATCATCGCCTGATGGGTAAAGAGATATGCAACAAGGTGTATATAGGATCCATGGTGTAACTAGCATACTAATGAAGGAAAACACCTCTTTCCCCTTGAAGAGCAAGTCCGATCCATCTGCAAGTTGAATTAAATAATTAGAGAAAAATCAAAGAAACAAAAGGGTGAAAGTTTCCACAAAATCGGATGAAAAATAAGAAAATTATTGAATTTTATGTATAGGCTTGTGACATTGGGCTGTTTGCAAAATAATGAGCGAGTTGTTGATGTCAACCTCTCACTATTGCCCAATGTTTTATTTATAACATTCAAATTTTGTAATGTTTTTTTTAGGACACACCTGTACAAAATGTCCTTTATATTACAGTAATGGTGATTTTGCACATAGATTCAAGCCACGTTTTACATGACTCTCAGGGCAGTCAAAATGATACTTTTGTTGAATTTATGTAAAAAACGGATAGAACAAAGTGAGGGGATGACTTCACGGGTTGTGTAAGAAACATGTTTGCAACTAATCATATTAGTCCATATTTCGTAAGCATCTAATTATCTTAGCCCCGGATCTTAGCCCTGAATCTTAGCGATTTCAATGACAGCGTAATTTCATTTACTAGGGTAATGGATTATGGAAATAGTTTCGCTTGTTGATCTCAAGGAGCGGTCCGCGATATTCGAGAAAGAAAAAGAATGAAAACCTCCGCGAAATCAATTACTGCTTAAAATCTTATATTTTACTGCCTTGACAGGGGAGAGAGATATATGGAAACTTTGTCAACAACCCTGATATCAAGATTCTTGTTTTTATGGTATCCTAGGTTAGTTACTATGGCAACATACTTCCACTCTCGTCACTGTATAATACACTCTTTATCACAATCGCCCCAAAACCTACCCTCGATCAAAGGCCTCATTGATTCGCTTTTCATAATATCAAGTAAAACCAGTGCCCCATTTTTGTCTTCCGTTATACGCTAGACCAGGGGTTCTCAAAACTTTTTTTTTGACGGTCCAGATGTGATATCTATGAAAGCTGTAAGGTGACTAAGGTCCTAAAATTCTTATTGTCGATCGTGTACTTGAAGTTCAACTTAAGTAGAACAATGTACATAATAATTGCTGGATAGCCGGGCACTACTCAAACATTACTCAATTTCGTTTCAGACTTAGACAATCTTAATTGTACAGTAATGACACTTGTATACTGAAGATAATGAGGCTTGTTTTGATCAAATGAGAACTGTTACAGTTTAAACAAGCAGAGCCGCCAGTGCTTCCACTCGTTTAAATAGAGTTTCCTGGAAGAGCACACCTAATTTCCTGAATTTGATATAATTGTTCTTAAAACTCTTTTTATAATGCCTCTATAGTAATGCGTGGATTTTCAATTTTTTTATTTGGATGAATTGCTGTAGGGAGACGAACGTCGTACGACTTGTCGCACACGTTCGTCCCAGATGATGAACTTTCTAAACTTTGGAATGATGCCTACATAACGTCAGGAGTAACTTTTTTTAGCAAACGGGTCATCCAGTCTTGAAACAGTTTATCAGTGTCTCTAGTAACTGCTACCAGCATCAATTCATTTAAACACAGCTTGGATTCTTTTTGGCCAGACCAACACTTTGTAATACCGTAGCATAATAGTCTGACATCCACGCATGCACTGGTTTATAGACTTTTGCTAAATGTACCAAGTGAATTGACCGGGATATCCTACACTCCCGTATAGATGATGATGATGATGATGATTATTGAGTTTGGAAACGCACTGCTAGTCAAGAATGGTAGAAGAATCCATCTGGATAAAGAGGAATTAATCCTTCACTGAATAGGGACTCTTGCTATAAATTGTTATCTTCTTCGCTCCAGTAATCTAGAGCAGCAAACAGCAATTATTGTGTCAATAATAAAACGTCCACGGGGGTGATTGTTAGAATAAAAACTCATACAACAAAAAGGTTGTCTTGGTAACCACTTCTATCTTCACGGATGGGGTGCAGAGGGGCAGAGCCTTTGCCGGTAGTTCTTGGATTTGTTTTAATTTAAACAATTCTAAATAGTTGTCACGAGCGATAGAATATGCCATTTCCGAAAGTCACATAGCCCCTTTCATTTCATTTCAGAAATAAGCTCTCTTTTAGACAATTTTATGGAACTTGTTTTGTTCGTATAGTTGTACTTTCGTCTGCAGACTTCTTAGGTATACAAGTCGAGCCAACTCATCGGAAATTTAAGCTGTAAGTGTAAATTTAAGTTTTACGTTCTTCCTCTCTCTTGCCCTCTCTCTCTCTCTTTCTCTCTCCCTCTCCCCCCCACTCTCTCTCCTCTCTATCTCTCTCCCTCTCCCCCTCTCTCTCCCTCTCTTCTCTCCTCTCTATCTCTCTCACTCTCTCTCTATTCTCTCTCTTTCTTCTTTTTCTCCACCGGTTGATACACCCAGGCGGGGCCCAAATTTGAAATCAATTTGAATTTAGTGTGATGAAATATGAAAATCGTGCCGGCAAATATTTCGCTCAGTGGGGGGGGGGGGGGGGGGGGGGGGTAGTGAGCATTAATTTATTTTTTGGCCCTCGAAAATTTGAAAAATTGTGCAGATAGGCTTTAAAATAGAAATTCTGTATTTTCTTTAAAGTAAGGCAATTGGAGACTCTGTTCCAGGCAGTCCGGATCGGCATGCCCTGCGGTCCAGACTAAGAAACCCTTCGCTAGACCATTAACAAATCATGTATGCATTTATTTATTTATTTCAGCCAACCATAATTCACTGATTCGTTCATGTAAAATTTGTATGGGGCATGGTAATGGGGAGCAAATATGTGTTAAACAACCCCCCCCCCCCTCCCTTTCTACATGCATAACATCTTATTTTTTTGCCTGTATTGGTTTTCTTATACTTGTGCCCGTAAAAGACACCGGCGCCTTCTATGTCATTTTGAAACCCAGATGTACGACGCAATATATATACAAATTACCAAATTTAATTTTATTCAAATTTTTAATGAACTCTTCGGACAGTGTGGAACCATCTGGAAGATGAAAAGTGATCAAGAGCAAAAACTGACAAGCACAATTCATGTAAGAAAGATATAAATATTTATTAAAAAAATACCAACATGGCAATTTGGTTCTAACAAATGAAGAATAAGATTTTTAAGTATATTGTCATTCAATATTTTGTAACGGTTAATCAAACTATACGCAATGATTCATCTACTTCGGTGAGAAAAATATTAACAAGTTTTTGTCTGATTTCACAATATTTGTGGCATTGTTTGTTATTTATGTGCATTTATATACCTTTATAGAAATGAGATGAAATATCTAATTATCTCCCATAAATAAAGTGCCCGAAGCCAAAGAATTGGCTCATTTACTGGCTCGATAGACTTGAATGACACCTGTTTGTTGCAAAGTTCAAGCTTCGATTATTTGTTTAATATTACGTTATTCATTTCATCACCATTATTTTATTAAAATTGCTTTTTTTCGTCTTTCTTTGCCGTGACAATTACAGCTCCTTTATATTGAAGGAAAAACACGTCAAAGTGATAAGGAAAGCATTTAAAGTTTTTAAACTAATCAACATAAACAAGGAACGAATAAATCAAATTCTAAAAAGGAAAATTTCTAGGTTCAATTTTACCCCCCACCCCCCTCCTCCCTCCTTGTGATGAACAGCTATGCAAAAACTAGCTATTTTTAACGTCCTGTTGAGCATGTTTGGGTATAAGGTATAGGGGCACCTTATTGCCAGGAATCTGACGTTTTCTTCCATATATCAACCTTCCAGTTTCTCAATTCTGTGCGTAGCAAGCCAAGATATGACCATCTGAATGATTATGTCCTACGGTATGGGAACTCAGTGTTATATGCTCTGGCTCCTAACCATTAGGAGCCAGAGCATATGAGTTTCTATGGGGAGTATATTTATTCAGATGGTCATATCTCAGCCAATACTTAACATATTCAATTGGTTTTCGACATTTGGACATTATTTTTGATGTTCTTTCGGAATATGAAGAAAAAATTGAGAAATTCCAAAAATAGATTTTTGATGACGTCACACTTCACCACTATATAGCTTATAACAGCTATTGTTACTTGTTATTGATAAAACAAGTTTCATACAATAGGGCTCTGTATTAAAACGATCAAACTAATTAAGTGTTACCTGTGACATTATAATAATAATAATATTAATAAAAACGGTGCTTATAAACCGCTTACCACCGAAATCTCTAAGCGCTATGACAAACAAAATACAATGATGAACAATTACATATTAAACAAAACAAAAAATTACAAATAAACCTGAAAATTACAAATATACATCAATATGAACAGAGTAAGTTAATCATCAAAGGCAATTTTTTTTTATTGTGTCCTATAAGACAAGTTTTGAGTTGATTGGCAATCTGAAAGTTTTTGACATGTAAAGATAGTGTGTTCCTAAGTTCAGCAGAAGCTTTACAAAAAGATAATTGACCATAAGAAAGAGTTGACACCGAGGTAGACACGAGGTTTAATTGCGAAGATGACCGTAGATTATTACTTTGGTGATTTTGTGTTTAACGAATCTTCTTCTTCTTCTTCCTCGGTAAATGCTACTTCATACAACGAAGATAACGCACTGCAGTGTGGTGTGTGCCATGTCCAAAATGTGTGTAGGCCTCAATCCAGGTGCAATATAATATTATATATATATATATATATATATATATATATACAGTGATGTGCTTCACCTATACATTCTGTTCAATATGCGCATAAATTAACATAATTTGTATACATGAATATGTATAAGGTTAGCCACACTTGTGGTTAATATCTCTTCAAACTGTGTAGTTCAAAGGGATGCGACACATCACTCTTTTCACCGCTTCTCGGAATCGTTTGTTAAAAATGCTAAAAATAAAGGCGTTCATCCAACTATTGGAGAGCAGCAAAACAGTTGAGAGGTACCTGGCCAGAGGTAATGTGATGGCGGTTTTGTGGCTGAAATGCGATGCGGAGATGATGAACCATGGAGATATAGCGACGAAAAATGTGACAGTGGTGGCAATTAAAACGAGGAGACCTTTCCTATTTCCTCGATGTTGTATGGTAGCGGCATTTTGGAGGACAATTTGAGGTGGAGTGAATCTAGGAGAGCGTTTTGATTGACCTGATGAAACAAGCATGACCTTGACGTTGGTGACGGTGGCGACAAGGACGGATGTACAGCTTATAAGAAGGCTTGGGACGAGGCAGGGTCGAAAGGCGAGTCGCGTTGAGGAGAAGTCCGACAGGCATAAGTCGGTCTCGGCAAAGCCTCCACGGAGAGTGCTAAAGGCAGCGTTGGTGAAGACGATGGAGCAGATGACTGCGAGCACAATCCGGAAGCGTTTCATGGTGACCAGGGCGCAGTAGCGAAGCGGGTAGACGACTGCGATGAAGCGGTCAATGCACGCGCAGGCGATGAGGAGAGCAGAGAGACCGGTCAACCCTGTACAGGCTGCCCATCCCACATAGCACAATATTTGGGAAATTAAGCCTCTATCCTGCCCGATGACCAGCCCAATCATAGTCAACCCGCAACAGAAAATACCCGTGAGGAAATCCGTGACGGCAAGTGACTTAAAAATGAATTGCGTCATGTCGCCGAAGCAGTTCTCCACTTTGTGGAGGATGACGATGATGAAAGTGCTACTGATCAGGGTAAGAACCAAACAGATTCCTAGAACTGTGACCTCGGATATACTCAAGATTGATAGGTACACCCCGTCGTCGTATTGGTTTAAGAACGTTTCATTAAGGGAGCTTCCATTTTCGGCCATACTGACGCAACGCCAACACCTTCCTTCAAATCCCTTTCCAACACTAATTAGAGGACTCCAAAGGTATTTACTTGCGGCTCTTGATAATTTCCTGAATAGAGGACAGCTTACTCATCTGCCATACGGAGCAGTATCTGTATAGTATTTCTCAAATTGTATTGTAATTACAAAACTAAGCAGAGACAGAGCAGATAAAAGTCTGACGCTCCAAAACATTTTCAGCTGCGGGAACAGAGTCATCAATCCACCAATTCACTTGCCGGCAATTCGACTAACACTAATGTTACAAAGTCATGCGACGAAAGTTGAAAGATAGTTACCTCTCTGCTCCTCAAAATCTTTGGATCAGCTGTGCTAAAATGTCACTTCACGTTCGGATGGTACAAAGTTATTCCAATTGAACTAAGAAATGTTTTTCTTGCTATTCCTGGTGTATTATGTTGTTGTTACTATGCTCGCCAACTCCACATTTCTCTGATGGACAACCAGCAAAGGGTAAATAAACTCCACCAGTTTATCACTCGGTCTATTGTTAATCAGATGAAGATGTTGAAACACTAGCAATGGTGTACATCAAAAACACAATTTGTTGATGAAGAAACTAATTTTCAACACAGCCAGCTAGCAGAGAAACACAGTGTATCCGAAATTGTCACATACAATCCTCCTTTAGCTATGAGTTCTAAGATAGTCCACCCTATTTTCAACAGTTTTGAGGGAAATCAGTCGAGCGCTTACAGAGCCTCTTGTCCCTCTTTAGAATTAGTCTATTGGGAGGCTCTTAATCAATAATTGCAGCTTATGACGTTGCGAGTTTTTGAGATAATTGGATTTCTGATTCAGTTACATAATACCCCCTCCTTCATGGCACATCAATGTGTTTATCTAAGTCTTGTATTGTATTGTATTGTATTGTATTTATTTTCCGTCATTTAAAAAATACATCAACATATATATATTTACAATCATAAAGACACACTTATAAAAAATAAAAAAGGAAGACGGAGGGATGGCCCTACTCAGCGTTGTTAGCATAACAATGCTGGTTTACATCAATGTGTTTATCTACATCACTTGTACTGTATTGTATTGTATTGTATTTATTTTCCGTCATTTAAAAAATACATCAACATATATATATTTACAATCATAAAGACACACTTATAAAAAATAAAAAAGGAAGACGGAGGGATGGCCCTACTCAGCGTTGTTAGCATAAAAATGCTGGTTTACAGAGTGGTCCCTATAGACATAGAAAACATGAAAATAGATAGTACAGAAGTAAGGAAAACTTACAGCAAAATAAGAACTTACAATAATGATAAGAGCAAATTCGAGTAAAACAAGAAACATGAGATAAAAATAGTTGCTTAGTTATCATTTCCATTGCGTTATAATCCATTGTTTATGACGATAACAATTCTTGTTGTTTCGGTTTAAACGCTTTATGTGTTTTAATTTCAACAGAATTTGCCATATATATTATTCATTCTATTCCTTACAAATTAAACCAGACAAATGCATTTGAGTGACAGAAATCTACCGGTATATCAATTATCATTTATCTTTCCATATTTAACATTTAACATAATTCTTGTAAAAGTTCATAATTAACTTATTTTCTTCATTACTTTTAGACCTCCCTTCGTGGTCACTGGCAGGAGATTTTCTCATCAAATCAGCTCTCAATTTAACATAAGAAAAGGGGGATCATGGGGGATCAACGGGTACCGCTTAGGGAATGTTGGCTATAAAGAGAGCGCAAGTAGCTACAAGTACTGTAGTCCCGATTTAAAGGCATCGTTTAACAGAATTTAACAGAATTTAACATTGTTTCAGAATATGGGACAAAGTTACCCAATCCCTTTAAAATGATATTTTAATTTAGCAATGAACTAGCCTTCGACAGGATTTTGGCCTCACCTGGCTCCGCCACCGTCTAAATGTAATCATTTTTTCATTTGTGTAAATGCATTCAATATATTCTTACGTGACTGGTTTATAATTTATATGTCTATATGTTATTTATTGTTGTTATGTTTTTATCAGTTACAATAAACTTCAACTTGAACACGAACTGGAACATTTTCACTTTAAGCAATATCCATAACTTGAAGTTGTTTTTTTTTGGAAATAAAATTCCACTTTTGTGAGTGACAAATTCTCTCAATTAGTACATTACGGTTGTAGTTATTTATTCATTTACTTATCAATGCATTTACGTATTTGTTCATCCATCTATCTATGTATAAAAGTTTATTCAGGATGAGCGAGAATCTGATAATTCTGTTTTACATCTTGGTCCTGACTAGGTAAATACGATACAATGTGATAATGGTAATTACAAATAGAAAAGCATGCAATCAATGAAAACATCTGAGTATGATGAAAATACAAGCACATGCACGCACACACACAATCACACAGACGCACACATAATATATTATGACAAATATAATTTAAATACATTTGTTTTTCTTGAGAATTAAGTCTATATACTCTAGGTTTCGACGAATTCATGTTCATCAGGGCAGGGGGCGTTACACAAAGCCTTTTTTGTCAATGATAAATGACAAAAATCAGTGACAAATCTGCTGATAACCAATCAGAAGCAAGAATTTCAGTAGCTTATATTGTAATTTGTCACTGATGAAAAGTTTTGTGAAACGCTCCCCAGGAGTACCTTTCTCCAAGTACTGACTTTACCAATAGCTTGGGATACTATCCTTATATGTTTCAGTTCTAAAAATAATCTTTTGTTATGAAAACAACTTCGATATAATGGCCCGAATTCACAAAGCAAGGTTTGAGCTCAGACCAAGGTTTGAGGTCAAACCTCCTTTTGTTTCGCCAAACCTTCTTTTGTTATTTACAAACCTGGTTGTAAATAACAAAAGGAGGTTTGGCGAGACAAAAGGAGGTTTGAGCTCAAACCCGGTCTGAGCTCAAACCTTGCTTTGTGAATTCGGGCCTGTAAGTCCAAGTTTATTCTTTACTTAATCACCTTCAACAGGAAATCCCTTATAATAAAATTGTTCTAGTGTATCCAGTGCCATTGAGTTTGCAGAACCCCCCCCCCCGCCCCTCTCTGTGGTGAGACAATGTAGACCCCTCTGACAAATATTTAATCCGTTTTTAATCCACATGATGACGTAAGATGCATTAACCCCTGTCCTTTTCCCGGTCTCTGTCTTTCTCTGTTGCTGTCTCTGTCTTTTCTTCTCTTCTCTCTTTCTCTTTCTCTCTTACTATCTCTCTCTCTCATACCTTGGATATAGACATAAAGTTATACAACACTTATTTGCCCCTCGGTGTCCGCTAGTGGGTTACTCTTGAATTTGGCGTTGTCAGTGCAGTTACGAATGAACATAGACAGTTGAATAGTTCACCAAGATTAAACTTGTCCTTCTTCAGTGACCAGTACTTGTCAAGATTTGATTTGAAAGAATTGAGTGATGGACTTTCTGCTACATATGATGGGAGACCATTCCATTCATTTACTATACTCTCTGTGAAAAAGAGCTCTGCCTCAATTCCATGCATTAACTTATAGACCTGTAGCATGTCGCTTCTATGACAATAATGATAATAAAGTCAAATTTAGATGCTCTACTTCTACTTCTACTTAATCTACGACGATAATCAGCAGGATCCATAAGTCAGGATGTAGTGCTGAGGAATCAACTTAGGATGCCGAAGACTTCTGAAAGGTTGAAGGAGTTTAGTTGCACGACGTTGAACTTTTTCCACTTTGAGAATATGTTTCTTCTTATAAGGGTGCCACATGGGAGAGGAGTATTCTACATATGGAAACGTTTGCTTGTATTTGTCTCATAAAAGAATTTTAGAACAAACTGACTCCCACACGGTGTTGAGTGCTCAGGGGTCACAGGCCACTGGCTTCATCGGGCAGGTAGTTCCATTATGTGAATGGGTAAATTAACTATTACAAAATGAGGGGACACATTACATTGTACAATAGGGACACACATTGTTTTTATTGTGCAGAACATCCTCTTTTATTGACTTACTTATTGCATGAAACTATAAAACCAAAATGCATTTTGTATTCTTACAATAGGAGTATAAAGAATAATAACAGGTGAATGAAATGCATAAACACCACAAACACCTGGGGAGGAAGCATTCATAAATTTGAATACATATAGTTGATAAACGACTCTGATAAAACTATAAGACCAAAATGAAATTTGCGTTCTGGCAATTGGAGTACAAAGAATGATAGCAGGTGAATGAAATGCTTCAACAGCAACACAAACACCTGGGAAGCTAGGAAGCATCGATAAATTTGAATAATTTAGTTGATAAACGACTCCGCATGTGGACGTTTGTTGGAGCAGAAAGCAGTGGATTCTTAACAACACGAACCCATTTAACATAATGTCGGAACGTAAATTAAATTTGGCGCGGTTGGAAAATGCATCTTTTTACCCTACGACTTTAATGGTACGATCCAGTAAATTAAAACAGTAAAATGGCTCTTATTTTGAAATTAATCATTAAATAAAACCCAAAACTTCAGTGATATCAGAAAAATAATATTATCTTACAAATAATTAAAAAGAGATGTATAATCATTTTGAAAGTGTCGCATTTTACGATAAAAGACACCGATTTAGCGAAGATGACGTCATTAGTGCGCTTGCATCAGGGAATTCAAGGTCAAAAGGTCAATTCAGACGCTGATAAGTTTTTGGTCGAGCCTTTTTGTTTCCTTTATTCCGACAAAATTATACAATCAATCAAAACAAGTTTAATACCAGAATAAAGCTAACGATTAGTATTTTCATTAACCGCTTGCCCCAAAGTCGCTTGACCACAGTGAAACGAGTGAGAGCTTGCGAGAGCGGCCAAAGTGTGATTGAAACTCGCTATTTGCTCTTCTCCAACGCAAAAAGAGACGACATTGTGCTGGATAAAAGTATTTTTTCCGACGAAAGTACAGAAAATTTGCATATGTTCTTTTTATATTATACTTTATGAAATGTTACCGGAGTGATTTCCGGGCGCCCCAATGCTGGAAAGAAACGCACATTTTAGATAACTTCACTTTTTCATGGAAAAATGCTCATTTGTTCTATGCACGCAAGTCAGATTGAGCGGATGATACAACGTTTCCATAATGGTGCCGGTCTAACAATTGACTTATATAACTGTGTGAGTCTCTTGTTGTCCATAGTTGAAAAAGTACGCTTGGTGATTCCTAATTTACGGTTTGGAGCATTGGAAGCAGTGTCGATGTGATTTGAAAAGGACATTTTATCATCGAATATTGCTCCCAGATCTTATTCATGTTGAACAGCAGGTAATGGCTCGATCACATCATTCATAGTGTAGTCACACAAGGGATTACTTCTTCCATAGTGGATGACTTTGCATTTCTCCTTCTCTCTCTCGCTGCTCTGCTGAATATATTTTAGGCATTATCTGAACAAGGAAGACATGAACAAGAATCTTACTATGCCCATTTTGATTTCTGTCTCGTCTTTTTTCCCGTACATTTTTAATGGATTAATAGCGATTTTAATATAATGACGCATTACGCAACCGACAAGTCCAAGTATTGTTCCATTTACGTCAGACTTCGAAGTTATATAAATCAATATAATCCGATTATTGGCGTTACCTAAACGTTAACTCTCTCAGTGTTGGACACGCATCGTCAAATGCACGGTATACGTAACACTGGCTTTGTACAAAGTTATCTAAAACGTGGAAACATGGACATAATACCTTGGAACTTCAAAGAGGACAGAAAGACAACTCTTCAGGAGATATATCATAATTTCCCTTTGGTTTGTACTTTCTAAGTAATCTGTGATTGATAGTCGTTTACTATGTGTGTCTACTTGGAGTTTGAAATGAGGGATCAATCATTCACCTGAGGGATCGGCTTGACATTGTATCAGTATGGCTACTACTGAAGGCTACACCAATGTGACATTATCAGAAGGAGGAGGAGGGGGTGGAAGTGGGTTAAACATCACCGCCCTCAGTATCACCCAATTAGCTACCATACTTGGCGGGATTTGCTCGTCAGTGATGATCATCATCAGTAACATATTTATCCTGATAATATTAAACAAAGTCAAGAACTGCTTTGAAGACATGCAGCAGTTAGTGTTTAAAGCACTTGCCGTTACGGACGTACTCACAGGCATTTTCTGTTCCGGACTAACCATGTTAACGATTATCTACGGTGTTAACCAGCCATTTTCGTCGGTGATGTGTTCTATAAGAGGGGCAGCGTGCACAGGCTTGATCAACCTTTCGGCTTTACTCATTGCCTGCGCCTGTTTTGACCGTTTTATTGCTGTCATCTTTCCTCTTCGCTATTTTAATCTTGTCACGATGAAACGCGCAAGGTTTGTTCTTCTGGTTGTATGCGCGATCGCCGCCTCCAACGGGGCATTGAGCTTACTTCGGGGCAGGACGGTCGCCAAAAAAAACTTGTGCCTGTCAGATTTCTCGTCCGAGCGACTCGCCTTCCGACCAAGCCTGGTGACAAGCCTTCTCATCTTCTCCATTACTCTCCTCCTCACGTCCATCTCAAACATCAAGGTCATGTTGGTCGCATCGGGTCAATCAAAACGTTCTGCAAACGTTTCCCATAGGAAAATCACAAACGAGAGAGACATTACCCAGCAAAACGCCATTCAAAACCGTCGTAGAAGCCTCAGAGGCCTCCGCATTATAATAGTTACTACTGTCGCCTTCTATGTTGCTATTTTACCTTGGTGTATAGTTTCTGGGTCGCAGTTCAGCCAGAAAACTTCGATTGCGTCACCTACGGCCAGGTATGTGTCCAGTTTTTTGCTGATGTCTAACAGTTGGATGAATGCCGTGATTTTTGCTACTTTCAACAAACGGTTTCGGAGAGCGGCCAAACGAGTGATATATCGCACCCAGTCGGATGGAGAGTTTACGATAGTGGAACACACTTTAACTTCAGGGGCATAATCCTAAAACATTATCGGTCATTCCACTATCTAGTCTGGGAAACAGAAGTTAGCACAATGTATGCATTCCTATGTTGTAGACTTAGGTTTCTATTTTGAAGTATCAATATTATTAATTTTCTTTTTCTTAATCCCCGTCCATACTATGTGACGGAAATACTGATGGATCCTGTCAAGTACCGACGTAGAAGTACTAGTTTATGAGGTAAATTGCCGTTTGGTCTACAACCAGTTCGCCTACTACCCAATTAGTCTAATAATCACTTCGTCTACATATCATTTGGTCTTAATATGACCGTTTAGGACGAGGGCCTTTTAGTATAATTTCAATTTGGTCTAATCTCCAATAAGGCCAAATATAAAAAGAAACATGTTTAGCGTCCTCTTTTTTCGAAAAATAGGAAGAAGGAGGCTCTTTTTTTTTTTTTATTATTATTTTCTTTCAAAATGGCCGCCCAAAATGGCCGCCCGGTACATTTTCCCTCACGGTCGGGCTTTTTTTTTTTTTTTTTTAATCAGAAATAGATCCATTTTAGCAGTGTTTTCATGTTTTGTTTTTCTTTAAAAAAAAAAATTCAAAACAATTTTCAAAAAAAAAAAAAAATAGGAGGCGGCCCCCAAAAAGGAAGCGGGCGGGGACGCTAAACATGTATATTTTTTTTAAATGGCCTAAGTCTACTAACCATTTAGTCTTTATTGCTCATTTGGTCTAATTTCCAGTCGGTCTAATTCCCAACTTGTCGAATACCCATTTTGTCTATTATCCATTAGGTCTGATAATCTTTTGATGATTATTATTATTTATGATTTATGAATCGGTTGGTACACGAACTGGTTGTACACAAAACGGCAAAACCCCGTTCATCATAATGTAATTAAAGGGATAGTTGAGTTTGGGTATAGAGAGCGCCTCACAAATTTTTTTTTTTTGTGAGATAATGAAAAACTGAGTGTCAAATGTAAAAGGGTATACAATTTAAATGACAAAATCATTTTTTTCTCCATCAAAATCGGTTCGGAGACTGCTGAAATATCATTAAATTTAACAATTTCTAATATTATTGTGTGGGGCTCCACAAATATTTGATAATTTTGAACCAGCCGTTGAAAATACAAGATATAGCGTCTTATACGTTTTATTCAAGCCATTGCAGATGTTGGCTTTTTGTTGGCCTTTTCGTGCTGGTTATAATACGCACAACCAGCCAGTCCGTGTATTGTTATTATTAATTATTGATTAATTAACGATCACCGTATATTTTTTGAAAGTGGAGCTAAATTGTTATGTTCGGATTTTATCTGAATTTCACACATTTTTTGGTCTAAAATTACCTTCATAGCGATTCTAGGTCCTAAAATGGCACTAGAGATGTCGTAAATAAGAATAAGAACAATAACCATGCACTTCGAAGGCATCTGTGGTCTTAAACAAGAACTCAACTGCCCCTTTAAAACAAAATGTGCATACGTATGAGACGCTCTTGGTGAATAACCGTGACTTGGTGAAATGCGATGTATTAAAGCCCCTCTGCACTAGTTTGGCCAGAAGAGATTAGACCTCCATGCGTGGTCACTGACAGGTGATTATCTCAAAGTTACCCAATCCCTTTAAAATTATATTTTAATTTAGCAATGAACTAGCCTTCGACAGGATTTTGGCCTCACCTGGCTCGATCCACCACTTTAAATTTTATAATTTTCTCATTTGTGTATACGCATCACGTATATTCGTACGTGTCTGTGTTGGTTTATAATTTATATTTGTATATGTTATTTATTGTTGTTATGCTTTTATGAGTTGCAATAAACATGAACTTGAACATGAACTGGAACATTTTCACTTAAAGCAATTTCCATAACTTTAAGTTGTTGTTTTTTTTAAAATAAAATTCCACTTGTGTGAGTGAAGAATTCTCTCAATTAGTACATCACGGTTGTAGTTGTTTATTCATTTACTTATCAATACATTTACGTATGTATTCATCCAGTATCTATTTATCTATGTATAAACGCTTATTCAGGATGAGCGAGAATCTGATAATTATGTTTTACATCTTGGTCCTGACTAGGTGAATACAATAACATGCGATAAAAATAGAAAAAGCATGCAACCTAAGTATGGAAACTTACACACACTCACGCACACGCACAATCACACACACGCACACTCATATACATATTATAAAAAATATAATGTAAATACATTTGTTTTTCTTGAGAATTTTGAGTTCTGGTAATGCGATTGCATTGTGAAAGAAAAGGTGTGGAATGGATCAGAAAAAGTTGATCATGTAGCATGTAAGTATTGGTGTGCACTGTAAGGTTCTGGAGTCATCAAAATCATAATAAATTTGGCCCAGTCTTGGTAAAGTAACAAGCACTGTACACAGAAAGATGTATATGGGACTACTAATGGTGTCGGGGCTAGTACTACCTGATTTTCTTATCTTTCTATGCTCATTTCTCAGCCAATACACATTTTGTTCCAAAATATATTGTTTGGCACATGAAATTTATTTGTAATCTTGAACATTCAGTGTAAGTAACGTTTGATTTTGTGAGAATTCATTTTTTTTTTTTACCAGAACTCGACCAACTTTATCTTTAAAGCCTAAGTCCACTCCAAAAATAACTTACTTTCAATAGAACCAGAAAAATCAGACAAACCAATCAAAAAAAGTTTGAGCAAAATCGGATAACTAATAAGAAAGTTATGAATTTTTAATGACATGAAAAACTTTGAAAATCACTACACAAATTGGCAACTCACTCATGAGGCTGTGACGTATGGTCCTCACTATCCACTCATTATTTTCTGTATGTTAATATTATAAATTGCCTATTTTCACCCTAAGAATCCTATTTCTTCACACCAGCATCCAAGTTAGATTGTTAGTAATATGTGTTTGTGTGGATGCTCAAATAAGGAGTAATTTTTGTCCAGTTAAATCATGAAAAAAATGAATTTTGATAAACTATTTATATAAAAATCAATAATTATGAGATACAATATTCAGAAAATAGTATAAATTCTTCAAAATTCATAAACGTTTTTGGGAAATGTCATGCACGCAATATGATACAAATCATATAACCTGGGCAAAGGCATGGGGAAATCAAATTTTGGGGGATAAAAAGGGAAATTAATTGGATTAAACTATGTAAAGCAATTGATAAGTTGTGAGGACATGACGTCACAAACTGATAACCATCTTGGCAATTTGTGTTGTGAATCTCATTGTTCCATGGTTTTACATACTTTTTCAAAAATTCATAACTTTCTTATTAGTTATCCGATTTTGCTCAAACTTTTTTTGATGGGTTTGTCTGATTTTTCTGCTTTTACTGAAAGTAAGTTATTTTTCGAGTGGACTTGTCCTTTAAGTCTATATATCCTATGTTTCGACGAATTCATGTTTATCAGGGTAGAAGTATCTTTCTCGAAGTACTGACTTTACCAACAGATTGGGATACTATCCTTTTATGTTTCAGTTCTAAAAAATAATCATTGAGGGGGAATACAATGAATATCTCTTTTGTCATGAAAACAACTTCAATATTGTAAGTCCAAGTTTATTCTTTACTTTAATCACCTTCTACAGGACATCCCTTATAATAACATTGTTATAGTGTATCCAGTGCCATTGAGTTTGCAGACCCTATCCCTCCCGACCCTCTCTGTTGTTTGACAATGTGGACCCTTCTGACACATATTTAATCCGTTTTTAATCCACATGATGACGTAAGATGCATTAACCCCTGTCCTTTTCTCGGTCTCTGTCTTTCTCTGTTGTTGTCTCTGTCTTTTATTCTCTGCTGTCTTCTCTCTTTCTCTTTCTCTCTTACTATCTCTTTCTCTCATACCTTGGGTATCATACCTTGGAAGTAGGCATAAAGTTATACAAAACTTATTTGCCCCTCGGTGTCCTCTGGTGGGTTACTCTTGAATTTGGCGTTGTGCAGTTACGAATGAACATGGACAGTTGAATAGTTCATCAGGATTAAACTTGTCCTTCTTCAGTGACCAGTACTTGTCAAGATTTGATTTGAAAGAATTGAATGATGGACTTTCTGCTACATTATGATGGAAGACCATTCCCTTCTTTTACAACTCTCTGTGAAAAAAGCTCTGCCTCAATTTAGATTTAACGTGTTTCTTTTGTAGTTTGAACTGGTGACCTCTTGTTACTGTGGCAGTGATACGATAAAAGAGATTAGTTGACTGGAGGTCGTCGATTCCATGCATTATCTTATAGACCTGTAGCATGTCGCTCATATGACAATAATGATAATAAAGGCAAATTTAGATGCTCTACTTCTGCTTCTACTTCTACGACGATACTCAGCAGGATCCATAAGTCAGGATGTAGTGCTGAGGAATCAACTTAGGTGATGAAGACTTCTGAGAGGTTGAAGGAGTTTAGTTGCACGACGTTCAACTTTTTCCACGTTGAGAATATGTTTCTTCTTATAAGGGTGCCACACGGGAGAGCAGTATTCTAGTGCCGGTCTAACAATTGACTTATATAACTGTGTGAGTCCCTTGTTGTCCAAACGGTTGAAAAAGTACGCTTGGTGATTCCTAATTTACGGTTTGTAGCATTGGAAGCAGTGTCAATGTGATTTGAAAAGGACATTTCATCATCGAATATTACTCCCAGGTCTTGTTCATGTTGGACAGCAGGTAATGGCTCTATCACATCATTCATAGTGTAGTCACACAAGGGATTACTTCTTCCATAGTGGATGACTTTGCATTTCTCCCTCTCTCTCTCGCTGCTCTGCTGAATATATAAGTATTTTAGGCATTATCTGAGCAAGGAAGACATGAACAAGAATTTTACAATGTCCATTTTTTTCTGTCTCGTCTTTTTTCCCGTACATTTTTAATGGATTAATAGCGATTTTAATATAATGACGCATTACGCAAGAGACAAGTCCAAGTTCGAGAATTGTTCAATTTACGTAAGACTTCGAAGTTATATAAATCAATTTAATCCGATTATTGGCGTTACCTAAACGTTTATACTCTCTCAGTAGTGGACATGCATCGTCAAATACACGGTATACGCAACACTGGCTTTGTACAAAGTTATCGAAAACGTGAAAACATGGACATAACATATTCGAACTTCAAAGAGGACAGAAAGACAACTCTTCAGGAGATATCATAATTTCCCTTTGGTTTGTACTTTCTAAGTAATCTGTGATTGATAGTCGTTTACTATGTGTCTACTTGGAGTTTTTAATAAGGGATCATTCAGGGATAAGTTTGACATTGCATCAGTATGGCTACTACTGAAGGCTACACCAATGTGACATTATCAGAAGGAGGAGGAGGAGAAGGAGGGGCTGGAAGTGGGTTGAACATCACGGCCCTCAGTATCACCCAAGCTACCCTTCTCGGGATTTGTTCGTTGATGATCGTCATCAGTAATACCTTTATCCTGATCATATTATCCAAAGTCAAGAACTGCTTTGAAGACATGCAGCAGTTAGTGTTTAAAGCACTTGCCGTTACGGACTTACTCACGGGCATTTTCTGTTCCGGGCTAACCATGTTAACGATTATCTACGGTGTTAACCAGCCATTTTCGTCGGTGATGTGTTCTATAAGAGGGGCAGCGTGCACAGGATTGACCGGCCTTTCAGCTTTACTCATTGCATGTGCCTGTTTTGACCGTTTTATTGCTGTCATCTTTCCTCTTCGCTATTTTAATCTTGTCACGATGAAACGCGCAAGGATTGTTCTTCTGGTTGTATGCACGATCGCCGCCTCTAACGGGGCATTGAGCTTACTTCGGGGCAGGACGGTCGCCAAACACAACTTGTGCCTGTCAGATTTCTCGTCCGAGCGACTCGCCTTTCGACCAAGCTTGGTAATAGGCCTTCTCATCTTCTCCATCACTCTCATCTTCACGTCCATCTCAAACATCAAGGTCATGTTGGTCGCTTTGGGTCAATCAAAACGTTTTGTAAATGCTTCCCATAGGAAAATCACAAACGAGAGTGACATTACCCAGCAAGACGCCATCCAAAACCGTCGTAGAAGCCTCAAAGGCCTCCGCATTATAATAGTTACTACTGTCGCCTTCTATGTTGCTATTTTACCTTGGTGTATAGTTTCTGGGTCGCAGTTCAGCCAGAAAACTTCGATTGCGTCACCTACGGCCAGGTACGTGTCCAGTATTTTGCTGATGTCTAACAGTTGGATGAATGCCGTGATTTTTGCTACTTTCAACAAACAGTTTCGAAGAGGAGCCAAACGAGTGATATATCGCACCCAGTCGGATGGAGAATTTACGATAGTGGAACAGAATCCAAAACCTTATTTGGTCATTCCACTATCTAGTCTGGGAAACAGAAGTTAACACAATGTATGCATTCTTATGTTGTTGACTTAGGTTTCTATTTTGAAGTATCAGGATTATTTATTTTTTATTTTTTAAACCTCGTTCATACTTTGTGACGGAAATACTAGTTCATGAGGTGAATTTCCGCTTGGTCCACAACAAGTTCGCCTACTACCCAATAACATATCATTTGGTATTATGACCATTTAGGCCAAGGGCCTTTTGGTATAATTTCAATGTGGTCCAATCTCCAATAAGTCTACTAACCATTTAGTCTATTGCTCATTTGGTCTAATTTCCAGTCGGTCTAATTCCCAACTTGTCGAATACCCATTTTGTCTTTATCCATAAGGTCTGATAATCTTTTGATGATGATTATTTTTTATGATTTATGAATCGGTTGGTACACGAACTGGTTGTACAAAAAACGACAAAACCCCGTTCATCATAATGTAATTATAGGGATAGTTGACTTTGGGTATAGAGAGCGCCACACAAAAACAAATTTTTGCTGAGATAATGAAAAACTGGGTGTCAAATGTAAAAGAGTATACAATTTAAACGACAAAATCATCTTTGTTCGATCAAAATCGGTTCAGAGACGGCTGAAATATCAATCAATTTAACAATGTCTAATATTTGTGGGGCTCCACAAATATTCGATGATTTTGAACCAGCCGTTGAAAAAAACGAGATAGCGCCTTATTCGTGTCATTCAAGCCAAATAAATGCAGATGTTGGCTTTTTGTTGAACTTTTTGTGTTAGTTATAATATGCACAACCAGCCAGCCCGTGTATTGTTATTATTAATTAATTGATTAGTCACAGTATTTTTTTTAAAGTGGAGCTGAATTGTTATGATCGGATTTAATCTGAATTTCACACATTTGTTGGTCTAAAATTACCTTCATAGCAATTCTAGGTCCTAAAATGGCAATAGAAATGTGATCGTAAATAAGAATAAGGACAATGACACTTTTGGGTTTTTTCTTCTTCACAGTGCCTTCTCCATTGGGCTACTGCTCTTCTGAAAAGAAAAGACCCTCCCAAGTCATTCATTTTATGATAAACAAAACCATTCACGGTTTTGAAGAAGATTAGTCGAGCGAGTACAGAGCTTCTTTGTCTATATTTGTAACTGGTCTTCTGGGAGGTACCTTCTTAACTATTTGCGATCTGGCTGCGAGTTTCCGAGGTTTCTTTTCATTCTCGACACAGTTTCAGTTGCAGAATACCTTCAAATTCATGGCCCATCTATGTTTTTATTTGAATGACATATTTAGTTGTCCAATTATAATCTATTCATAATATTTCTGCCACGGTTGAATGAGCACCAATGTCTTTAAAAAGTGTTATCAAAATAGCTTTGTTCCTGTTAAGGCTCAGTTAAGGAACCGATGTGGATCAGGCAATATGCATGCCTTTCATTGGTCTTAAATCCTTTTAAGAGTTCATTTCTGCCTCGTGGTTTAGTGCATCATTGTTTAAAATGATGGAATGTAACTAGGCTTTCACAGAACCCTGTTTCAATGCACAGGATAACCTGTAATTATTTTTAAAAGCTTATAACTTCTTGTCTCATGATTATCCAAGTTCTCTCTGCTCACTTGTCACTTGTCCACTGCGCCACTTCACAATAAGCTAAGGTGTTTATCTCGAATAGCGACCGAAAACTCAAAGGGTACTACACCCAAATGCAAGAAAGAACATTTGTGATGATATATATCAAAGAAAATATTAAAGAATACACAATCAGGTATTCGAAACAAAAGCATAAAGAAAAGAACGAAGCTTTTAACAAATTACAAACTGAATTTATGTCAATGAGCTGTAAGACTGATGAAAATCCGTCTAAAGAAAATAAGGAAGAACTAGAACGAACAAAAATTAAATTAGACCAATGGTTAACATATAAATGTAAAGGAGCTTTTGTCAGGTCCAGACAAAAGTGGATAGAACATGGTGAAAAATCAACGAAATATTTTTTTCAATGCGAAAAAAGAAACGGAAAAAGAAAAGAAATAAATTGTATTAAAAAGAATGGAAGGGTCGTTACAAACCAGGAAACTATTCTTAGTGAAATTGTTGAATATTATAAATGTTTGTACTCTAAAACAATCAATGGAGTTGAATCGTCTGATATTGATAATTATTTAGCTTCAACTATGCTTCCTGCATTAACGGAAGAAGAAGCAATGTCGTGTGAAGGAATACTTACCGAGGAAGAATGTCGAAATGCTATATTTTCTATGAAAAACAACAAGTCACCAGGTAGTGACGGTTTATCTGCTGAATTTTTAAAATGTTTTTGGGAGGATGTTAAATCCCTTGTAATAAATAGTATAAATGAAGGTTTTAATCAAAAACAGTTGTCCGAAACTCAAAAGTTAGCTATACTAACTTTGCTGTACAAGAAAGGGGATAAACAATGCCTAGATAATTGGAGACCTATATCATTGCTTAACACAGATTATAAGATTGTAGCAAAGGTGTTATGTAAAAGATTAAAAAATGTCATAGATAAATTGATTTCTTTTGATCAATCAGGTTATTTAAAACAGCGTTCCGCTATGCAAAATCTACGTTTAGTTAAAGATATAATTGAATACTGTGAATCAAATAATTACTCAGGTATCCTTCTTTTTCTTGATTTTAGAAAAGCTTTTGATACGGTTACTCATGAGTTCTTATTTCAACTATTATATAAGTTAAAGTTCAAAGAATCCTTTATTACATGGATCAAAGTCATTTATGCAAATGCTGTAGGGAGTGTCATAAATAATGGTTGGGTCTCGCAAAAATTTGAAATAAAAAGGGGCATTAGGCAGGGCTGTCCGCTTTCTGCTCTATTATTTATTCTAGTTGTTGAAATTATGGCATTAAAAATAAAGCAAAATAATAATATAGATGGTATCACAGTCGTAACTACTGACACTGGTATTTCAAAAGAATTTAAGATATCCCAACTGGCAGATGACACTGTTCTCTTTTTAAACAACATTCAATCTGCCAACATATCTCTCGAAGAAGTAAAACATTTCGGACAATTCGCTGGGCCGAGCTTAAATGTGATGAAAACAAATGCTGTTACTATACAACAGCAACAAGCATTTATCGAAGGTATTAAATGGAACGATGAACCTGTCAAGTATTTGGGAATGTATCTAACAAGGGATAAAAAGGAGTCTGATCGATTGAACTGGTTTGTGAAACTAGAAAAAGTAAAATCAATCTTGACTTTTTGGAAAATGAGAAACTTAACTTACTATGGTAAAGTTGTAATTCTTAAATCACTTGTAATCTCACAATTTGTGTATGTTGCTTCGGTATTACCTATCCCTCAGAAACTAGTTGTTGATTTGAATAAACTGATGTATAATTTTCTATGGAATTCAAAAAGAGAAAAAGTCAAGAGAACAGTCTTAATTAATGATATTGAAAAGGGAGGATTGGGCATGGTCGACTTAAACTCTAAATTTCAATCGCTACATTTATCATGGTTTAACAATTTCTTTGAAAATAATTATGATATACCGTGGAAGTTTACGTTTAGATACTGGATTGAAAAAATATGTCCGTTGTTAGTAATTTTGAAAACAAATTGTTCCAGTAAAGACATGTTAAAGTTATGCTTAAAACAAAAAATACCTAATTTTTATGTTAACTGTCTCGTAACTTGGAGCGAACTTAAATATATTCAATTTCCACAAGTTATGAATGTTGAAAATCAAGTATTGTGGTACAATAGTAATATTACACATGAGAGCAAACCTCTCTTTTTTAAAGAATGGTTTAGAAAAGGCATTATAACAATGAATGACATTGTAGAAAATGGACGTTTTCGGCCAAGAGAACATATTTGTAGAGTGCTTGGCTCAAATTCTTTGCTAGTTGATTTTATGTATACGAAGCTTAAAAATGCGATCCCAAAAATGTGGATCGAAAGAATTCAAGATGTTAATTACGCACATGACGATAAAACAAATTCACAATTCGAAGGCGACTTATACGAAATAAGAACACTTGATTTTATAAGACTATCTTCAATGAAGTCTAGCCATTTCTATAGCCTATTGTGTGACTTTAAGAAAAGAGAACCAGCTGTATTAACATTTTGGGAAGGTAAACTGAACCTTGTCATTGATTTTGATTGGAGAGATACATTAAAATTTAAGTTTAAGACATTGAAAAACAATAAAATAAAACAACTCAACTTTAAGACATTTCATAGGATTTTACCCTTTAGATACAATCTGTGCAAATGGAAAATTGTAAATGAAAACCTTTGCATTTTTTGTAAAACAGCAGAATCTTTCGTTCATGTTCTTTTAGAGTGCCCGAGCGTAAAGCTTTTCTGGAAACGTATTGTGGAATTGATTGAATTGAACTTTAAAGAAAAAATTATATTAAACGAAGAATTATTAATTGCTGGTTTTGATTTCAAACATGCAAATGGAGCAGATATAAATACAATCGTTGCATATGCTCAATACGCAATCTATTTGATGTATATGTTAAATTATTTTCAAGGTAAACCATACAACAGCTTTTTCATATGGCATGTTTTTAAATACGAGTTACTCTTGGATAACATCTCGGATGTTGTTTCAGGGGCTCTCGGGACATAGTATTTTTTTGGAGAGTTTTTGAGAGCTTTTGAAATAGCATCTGGGAACTAAGGAAAATCTTCGGGGATATTTTATATCACTGAAGATTTTCTCTTAATAGTTTAAGAAAATACTTAAAGTGAATGTAAAATTTTGTTATGATGTAATGATTTGTGTGTTGGTTATTTTTGTAAATGAATAAAGTACCTCTGACAAGAGGAAAAAAAAAAAAAAAAAATCAAAGAAAATATCAGCAGACTTTCATAAAAAAAGATAATATCCCAGATGAACTTAATCCGTTCTGTAAGTTGTAACACTCAATTAGAAGGTTTCCTTAAAGATAAACTTGAGTTCTGGTAATGCGATTGCATTGTGAAAGAAAATGTGTGGAATGGATCAATAAAGTTGATCATTAACGTCGCTGTTTTCACGAAGTGACGGTAGTGAAAAAAAATTGCATTCACTTTGCGTGACGATTTTCCTCACTACCGTCACTTCGTGAAAACAAGGACATGCAAGGTTCTGGAGTCATCAAAATCATCATAAATTTGGCAGAGTCTTGGAAAAGTAACAATCACTTACACAGAAATATGTATATGGGACAACACACATGGTGTCGGGGCTGGTACTACCCTGATTTCCTTATCTTTCTATGCTCATTACTCAGCCAGTATACATTTTCTTCCAAAATTGTTTGGCACATGACATTTATTTGTAATCTTGAACATTCAGTGTATGTTTCGTTAGATTCTGTGAGAATTCATTTTCTTTTTTACCAGAACTCAAGTTTATCTTTAAACAAGGGGTCGTGCGAATGAAGTCAAGATTGTAATCATCATAACATAGAGAATATCATACATTTTACTTGAGTTGCCTTTTTTTTTTTTATAACTGTCTAATAGTCGAGGTAAATAAAGGAGCGATTGTTTAAGAAAGAGATAGCACACACATAATGGCTTTTGACCCACATTCATTGCTCCAGTCCTAACTTGGTACAAGAGGATTTTGACAATACTTTTTTTAAAGCCTGCTGTTCAGTCATCCAGCACAATTATGAAAACGGTATAATTCGACAGGGTATTAGTTTTCCTTCACAATACAATATGATTAAAGGTCACACAGGTTATAACTTTTATAATAAGAAGCTACAGATGTTGGGTATACTTTTTATACGCACTATTATTCATTCTATTCCTGACAAATTAAACCAGACGATTACCTTTGAATGAAAGGAATCTATATCAATAATCATTTATTTAATATCATTCTTTAAAAAGTTCACAATAATTAATTTCTTTCTTACTTCTTAATATTAAAATGATATTTTGAATTAAGCAT
This sequence comes from Strongylocentrotus droebachiensis, assembly GCA_035222895.1. Classification (NCBI taxonomy): domain Eukaryota; kingdom Metazoa; phylum Echinodermata; class Echinoidea; order Camarodonta; family Strongylocentrotidae; genus Strongylocentrotus; species Strongylocentrotus droebachiensis. Next base: position 53,608 of record JAVYIG010011139.1, read on the forward strand.
GGAAATAGCCTTCGACAGGACTTTGGCCTCTTCGGACTCCTTCACTCTGAATTTAATTATTTTCTCCATTTTCCAATTGATGTATATTTCGGTATATTCATATGTATATATTTTTGTTAATATCTTGTATTTGTATTTTTTTATTGTTATTGTTTAATGAGTTGCAATAAATATGAACTGGAACATTTTCATTCTAAATTATACCCCTATCTGTACGTTTTTGTAAAAGCACTTGACTTGTGTGATAGAAGTATTCTCTCAACTAGTACATGTTTGTATTTATTTTATTTATCTAGTTATCTAGTTATTTATAAAAGTATATTCAGGATGAGCAAGAATCAGATATAAACAAAAATCTGTTTTTATACATCTGGGTCCTGACGGGGAAAATAAAATGAAACGCGATACAAGTAATGGAAATAATCATGCTATCAACGAAAACGTATGATTATGAAAATACTCACACGCACGCACACACACACGCACACACACACACCCACACACACACACGCACACACACACACGCATACGCGCACACATATGTATGTATACTTATAAATCATAAGTAACATACATTACTCAAGTTCAAGATTCAAGATTATTTTATTGATCCATGCATGCAAACATTACATAGAATTTTTTTTACAGTGAACATACAAAATATAGAAAATACAATACAAAATTCAACAATAGAAAACGATGTACATAATGAATAATAATATGCATATGCATAATGTGCATCTGCCCCTCAATTTCATATCGTCTACAATTACCCTTATCATTTTTTACTTGACAATGTAGTCTACTCTAAGTGTCGACGAATTTATGTTCATCAAATTTCTCAAGTATTGACTTTTTCCAATGGCCCGGGTTACTATCCCTTTATGTTTCAGTTCTAAAAATAAACTCTGTGGTGAGGGATAAAATGAATATCCCTTTTATTTGAAAAAACAACTCTTACATTGTAAGACCATGGTAATTCTTGACGTCCCTTTGAATAAATTGTTTGAGTGTATCCCATGCCATTGAGGACATCTCTTACAACCAAGACAATAGGTCAAGTTTGAAGAGCCTATCCCCTCCCGCCCCCGCTATTATCCCCTCTGGTAGGACAATTATGCGGACCCCTCTGACAAGTACTTAATCTGTTTTTAATCCACTTAAGACTTAAGATGTATTCAACCCGTGCCTTGCTCTCTATATCTGTCTCTCTCCTTTCTTTCTCCCTCTTCTTTCTTTTTCTGTCTCTGTCTGTCTCTTCACCTTCTCTGGCTCTCCCTCTCTCTCTCTCTCTCTCTCTCTCTCTCTCTCTCTGCACTGCAAATTCGTTGTGTAACGACTTTACACAACATTGGGTGGTTTTCTCCTGACACAGGGGTTGTGTTAAGTTGTGTAAAAAAAATTACACAACGAATTTGCAGGAATTTGTTGTGTAATTTATGTTACACAACGTAACACAGTGTAAGGAGTGAACCAACCAATGTTGTGTAAAGTCGTTAGACAACCCGTACAATCCCTACGTGTTTTGGGATGTTGCCACCGTCACTGATCTTTTTTTTTTACTGATTGATTCAAATTATTTTATTTCTCAGGCAAAACATAATACAAGAATAATTATATCACAAAAAATATGAAACGACAAATATAATGGAAAAAGCACGAGAAAAGAAGAACTAACTTGAAGCAGAGCTTGTTGAAGTGTTAGTTCCTCAGATGCTGTTTTACAATATAACATGAACAAAGTAGGCTTAGAAATCAATAAATAGACAAATATGTAGCTAAGTAATTCTAAATTTGGGGGGGGGGAGAAAAAGAGAAAAACATGGAGGAAAATAGTAGAAGGCAAAAAGAAAGCAAGATACCAAAAAAAAGGGAAAATGAATAATAGGAAAAGCTCTAGAAAAGGGAAATTAGATCAGTAGAATGAGGGAGAAAGAGATTGAGTCGAGAGTCTAACAAACAGAGATGTATATGTGTTTAAAAGTTTAATCTTTAACTTTTATTTAAATGTGTATAGACTGGTACTTTGTTTAAGAGATGGATTTATGTTATTCCAAAATACTGGACCTGTGTAAATAATTGTTTTTTTGTGCGAAAGCTGTGCTCATTCGAGGAGTGTGGAAGTGGTTCGACTGTCTTGTGGGGTATGAATGTATCTCGTTATTTTGGGGGAAAATGGAGGATATCGGGAGAAGTAACTCGTTATTAATCAGTTGGAACATAAAGATACTGAAGTACCAAGAATACGAATCATTAATTTAAAGAATTTTTTGTTGCAAAAATAAGTGGTTAGTGTGGGAACGAAAGTAGACATTATGGATTATTCTTAATGCACGCTTCTGTAAAATTAATATTCGGTCAATTAGAGTCTCGTAGAAGGAATCTCCGGAATTATGTGAACTAACAATACAGGAAGATTAACCTAACAATGCCAATTTTCCTGTCTTATTTCCAGTACACTTTTCAGAGGGTAAATAGGAATATTGCTATTACAATTTTTAAGCATTACGCAACCGTGCCAAGTACAAGTTTATGACTTCAGAGTTACATAAATCAATCGAAAAGTTTAATCTCTCAGTGGTGGCAATGCATCAACAAGTGTACCCACTGACGAGTGGCGTTCTGAGTCATTGTCTGTAACTTAACATGGCGAGTATTTTCTACATTATGTCATCATGGTCATGTTTATAGCAGTTTGATAGACATCATGAAATATTAGTCTTTCAATTCTTTACAGTATGTTACGCCGTACAAAATGATAGTTTTTAAATTTAAACCTATTATTCAATTATAAACTTTTATAAAGAATACTCTAAAAGTTATATGTTAAATCACCACTTTAAAGGGCCGAATGGCGACCATTTGTTTCTCTAAAAATGTCAGACAATGTTAACATATTACACTGTTGGATCCAGGATGCTTAAAGTGTTAACCTACCAGTGGTCAATCCTCTGTCCCTATAAATGGCAATTTAACATTTTACACATGGTTGCCTCATCAGTACCTATGTTACCCGCCCTTCTTGGGGCCCTGCAATAACGCTATATGTTATTATTATCATTGTTTTTAGTGATAAGTAGTCACAGTCAGTCGTCATAATGACGATAATAATGAAAATTAGTCATTTTTAGTGATCATAATGATAATAATAGTATAACATTACTTTTGGGGTCCTCAGGAGGAACAGTAGTAACACTGATAGGGCTATACAATGGTTAAATAAATCATCAGTGTCATCATCATCATCATAACAAATATACCAAAACTCACCTTTTCTGTTAATAACATAACTGTAAGGCGCATTAGAACATGTATAAATATATAAATACATTATTATCAATATTATTGTTATCATCCTCATCATCATTATTCAGCTCCATGCTGGCACAAACACGAAATAGAAATAAGAGTCTCTTAAAGTAAATACAAAATAGGTACAAACTAAATATAATCACAACAATAAAGGAGCGGATTAAAATACACAGACGCTTTTAGGCAAGTAAATCAAAGCGGGACTGCACTGTAGCTACTTGCGCCCTCGATGCCTAAGCGGTACCCGTTGATCCCCCATGGTTCCCTTTTTCTTATGTTCATTGTGAGCTGATTTGATGAAATAACCACCTGCCAGTGACCACGCAGGGAGGTCTAATCCCTCCTAGTCATACTAGTGCAAAGAGGCTTCATCCATTCTTTCTATATTCATATTCTAGTTTTACTAACAGATTGATGGAATTCTATTTTGAACAAAATGATGGAAAGAAAGACATGGATTAAATTATAGATCTCCTTCTTTCCCATGTTCTCTTATTTTTTGTTTCGCCGTAAGATTAAATGGAGGTGATACGTTCCCCCAGTGAGCAACAACACTGAGAAATGCTAGATAATCAACAGAAACTAAGGTAACAATAATGAAAAGAAAATTCCAATCAACTTCAGGCGCAGATCCAGGATTTTCCAATAGGGGGTGGGGGGGGGGGGGCAGGCGCGCCGGAAGTAGTTTGGGATTGGGGGGGGGGGGCAAACATTCCAGGGGGGCTCACTTCCAGGGGCAGTGATGTAATGAGCAAACACTTTTGGAGGGGGGGGGGGCAGAAGAGATATCTGCATAAACCACCATTCTTACACGCATGCAGGCCCCGTGGAACGTTTTTCAAAGTGGAGTATTAACGATCAGGTACAGAGCGTAAATTGGCGTTGGGTCCAGGGCCTGAGCCTCGCCAGGGGTCAAGGGGCTGAGCCCCCGGAAGCTCAGGGTTTTTAGGCATTAAATTACGGTCAGATAAGCATATTTAGATATGTGACACTGGCATGTCACTAATTGGCGGAGAGTCCAGGGAGCAGAGCCCACCGAAGCTCAGGGGTTAATGGTATTTAATTACGGTTAGATGAGCATCCAGGAGCCCAGTTGAAGGCCATTAATGTGGTCAAGGGGGCAGAACCCCCAGAAGTTCAGAGGTTTTAATATTTAACTATGGTTAGATGAGCATCAAGGCGCCGCCTTAGGGCCCTTGGTGGGGTCCAGGGGGCAGAGCCGCCGAAAGCTCAGGGGAAGTTAACAATGTATGCATTCCTATGTTGTAGACTTAGGTTTCTATTTTGAAGTATCAATATTATTAATTTTCTTTTTCGTAAACCCCGTTCATACTTTGTGACGGAAATACTGATGGATCCTGTCAAGTACCGACGTAGAAGTAGAAGTACTAGTTCATGAGGTAAATTAAGGTTTGGTCTACAACCAGTTCGCCTACTACCAAATTAGTCTAATAATCACTTCGTCTACATATCATTTGGTCTTATGACCATTTAGGCCCAGGGCCTTTTAGTATAATTTATATTTGGTCCAATCTCCAATAAGTCTATTAACCATTTAGTATATTGCTCATTTGGTCTAATTTCCAGTCGGTCTAATTCCCAACTTGTCGAATACCCATTTTGTCTTTATCCATAAGGTCTGATAATCTTTTGATGATTGGTACACGAACTGCATGGTTGTAGACAAAACGGCAAAACCCCGTTCATCATAATGTAATTAAAGGGATAGTTGACTTTGGGTAGAGAGAGCGCCACACAAAATATTTTTTTTGCTGAGGTAATGAAAAACTGGGTGTCAAATGTAAAAGAGTATACAATTAAAATGGCAAAATCATCTTTGTTCGATCAAAATCGGTTTGGAGACGGCTGAAATATCAATAAATTAAAACATTTCTAATATTTGTGGGGCTCCACAAATATTTGATGATTTTGAACCAGCCGTTGAAAAAACGAGATAGCGCCTTATTCGTGTTATTCAAACCAAATAAATGCAGATGTTGGCTTTTTGTTGAACTTTTTGTGTTAGTTATAATACAATAATATTGTTATTATTAATTAATTGATTAATAACGGTCACAGTGTTTTTTTTTAAGTGGAGCTGAATTGTTATGATCGGATTTAATCTGAATTTCACACATTTGTTGGTCTAAAATTACCTTCATAGCAATTCTAGGTCCTAAAATGGCACTAGAAATGTGATCGTAAAATATAAGAATAAGGACAATGACACTTTTTTTTTCCTTCTTCACAGTGCACTGTAAAAAATAATTTGTTCATTGGTAATTTTTACGTATTTTTCCATGTAGAATTTACTTGAAAACATTAGTTTTGCCACTTACGCACTAAATTTAAGTCTTGCTAACTCAAACTTTCAATTTAGTAGAACATACGTGGAATATTTAAGTAAAATCAAATACATAAGAACTTTAAGTAATTTCAGCTTGTATTAATTTAGTAATTTTAACTCAAAATCAGAAATTATACGTATTACTCAAACAATTTATGTTGATTATTCTTATCTTTTTAAAGTAAGGACCGATGCAGTGCGTAATAGAAATATTTACATAATTTATGAATATTCATTAAGACCAAATTAAACTCTTTTTTAAATAAAACAATTTTTTTTTTGTGGTTGAATGAAAATTTAAGGACTTTAAAACATTTACTAATTCATTTAACATGGCTAAGCAAAGACAAGAAATTTTTAATTGTTACCCAGTTCAAAACAAATCAAAACTTAATTTTCCTTTTAAGATGCTACGATCAAGTATATATAACATTTGGAGCCTTTCAATATGTGTCGAATCTTAATCTTAAATAGAAGTAGTGTTAGTGATTAGTGATTAATCTTAAATAGAAGTAGTGAATGATTAGTGGATGTTACTTGTTAGATTAGATGGGTACCAAATCGTGCACTATGTAATCGTATCATAGCTTTTTTTTAATTATCTAAAATGATTACAATACTTAAATTATTTACGTTAATGTAACTCGATTTAACTGAGTAAAATTTATTCAGCAAAATAAGTAAATTCTACTTAAGATGCCGTAGGTAATATTTACTTAATAAAAATAAGGCAATTCTTTTCCTCAATTTTATTGAGTTATTTTGACTATTATTTTTTTTACAGTGTGCCCTCTCGGGCTACTGCTTCTCTGAAGAGAAAAGACCCTCCAAAGTCATTCATTTTATGATACACAAAACCATAGTAATTTTAAGAGCCCTAATATAAGACTGACCACTGAATTTTCAGTGGCATTCACGGTTTTTGAAGAAGATAGTCGAGCGAATACAGAGCTTCTTTGTCTCTATTTGTAATTGGTCTTTTAGGAGGGAGGTTCTTAACTATTTGCGATCTGTTCAATCTCGACACAGTTTCAGTTACAGAATACCTTCAAATTCATGGCCCATCTATTTTTTTTTTATTTGAATCACTTATTTAGTTGTCCAATGATACCCTGTTCATAATATTTCAGCCACGGTTGAATGAGCGCCAGTGTCTTTAAAAAGTATTGTAATCATCATGACAAAGAGAATATCATAAATTTTACTTGAATTGAGTAAGTATGAGTTGACTTTTTTTCTAACTGCCTAATATATAGTACATAAAGGAGAAATTGTTTAAGGATGAGATAATGGCTTTTGATTCATATTCATTGCTTCGGTCCAAACTTGTACAAGAGGATTTTGACAATATTTTTTTTAAAGCCTGCTGTTCAGTCATCCTTGGCAGCACAATTATGAAAACGGTATAATTCGACAGGGTATTAGATTTCCTTTACAATAAAATATGATTCAAGGTCACACAGGTTATAACTTTTATAATAAGAAGCTATAAATGTTGGGTAAACTTTTTTTATATACGCACTATTTATTCTATTCCTGACAAATTAAACCAGACGATTACCTTTGAATGAAAGGAATCTATACCAATAATGATTTATTTAATATCATTCTTTTAAAATTCACAATAATTAAAATGATATTTTGAATTAAGCATGGAACTAGCCTTCGACAGGCCTTTGGTCTCTGCTGGCTCCTTCACTCTAAATTTAATTATTTTCTCCATTTTCCAATTCATGTATATTCTAAGTATATTCTATGTATATATGTTTGTTAATATCTTGTATTTATATTTTTGTATTGTTATTGTTTAATGAGTTGCAATAAATATGAACTGGAACATTTTTATTCTAAATTATACCCCTATCCGTACGTTTTTGTAAAATCAATTGACTTGTGTGAAAGAAGTATTCTCTCAACTAGTACATGTTTGTATTTATTTATTTATCTAGTTATCTAGTTATTTATAAAAGTATATTCAGGATGAGCAAGAATCAGATATAAACAAAAATCTGTTTTTATACATCTGGGTCCTGACGGGGAAAAATAAAATGAAACGCGATACAAGTAATGGAAATAATCATGCTATCAACGAAAACGTATGATTATGAAAATACTCACACGCACGCACACACACACGCATACACGCACACACCCACACGCGCATACACATACACGCATACGCGCACACATAATGTATGTATACTTATAAATCATAAGTAACATACATTACTCAAGTTCAAGATTCAAGATTATTTTATTGATCCATGCATGCAAACATTACATAGAATTTTTTTTACAGTGAACATACAAAATATAGAAAATACAATACAAAATTCAACAATAGAAAACGATGTACATAATGAATAATAATATGCATATGCATAATGTGCATCTGCCCCTCAATTTCATATCGTCTACAATTACCCTTATCATTTTTTACTTGACAATGTAGTCTACTCTAAGTGTCGACGAATTTATGTTCATCAAATTCCTCAAGTATTGACTTTTTCCAAGGGTCCGGGTTACTATCCCTTTATGTTTCAGTTCTAAAAATAAACTCTGTGGTGAGGGATAAAATGAATATCCCTTTTATTTGAAAAAACAACTCTTACATTGTAAGTCCAAGGGTAATTCTTGACGTCCCATTGAATAATTGTTTGAGTGTATCCCATGCCATTGAGGACATCTCTTAACAAACAAGAAAATTGGTCAAGTTTGAAGAGCCTATCCCCTCCCGCCCCCGCTATAATCCCTCTGGTAGGACAATTATGCGGACCCCTCTGACAAGTACTTAATCTGTTTTTAATCCACTTAAGACTTAAGATGTATTCAACCCGTGCCTTGCTCTCTATATCTGTCTCTCTTCTTTCTTTCTCCCTCTCTCTCTCTGGCTCTCCCTCTCTCTCTCTCTCTCTCTCTCTCTCTCTGCACTGCAGATTCGTTGTGTAACGACTTTACACAACATTGGGGGGTTCACTCCTGACACAGGGGTTGTGTTAAATTGTGTAAAAAATGTACACAACGAATTTGCAGGAATTTGTTGTGTAATTTTTGTTACACAACTTAACACAGTGTAAGGAGTGAACCACCCAATATTGTTTAAAGTCGTTACAAAACGTTACAAACGAATTTGCAGTGATACTCTGCTGAATATACAAGTACAGCACTATTGTTTACAAAACCCGTACAAGCCTCCGTGTTTTGGAATGTTGCCACCGTCACTGATCTTCGAATTATGTGAGCTTAAAAGACAGGAATATTTGATTTGATTTGATTTCTACATTTTTCCAAATATAATAACAGAATAACAAAGAACATATAAACGTAAGGTATAATACAAAATATAAAATGTTTTTCTTTTACATATGTACATATAATAACAAAACTTAATATTTCTATAACGTATTATTATAAATTTAAAGTATTATCCAAACTATCAGTTGAAAAGTGCAGGAGACCGCAATCATAAGCGAAGCTTGACTAGGATGGCGGCCTATTATAATAATAATAATCGTAAGGCAAAACTTAAAATGAAAAAGTGTTCAAACGTTCTTTGTGTATGAGTTTGTGAGTGTTTATTGTGTGTGTGTGTTATGTGTGTGTGTAGCGAATAGTGGATGTATCAATGCCAATTTTCCTTTTTTTCTCTACACTTTTCAGAGGGTAAATAGGAATATTACTATATATTAGAATTTTTAAGCATTACGCAACCGTCCCAATCCAAGTTTAAGTTTTGCTCCATTTACGTATGACTTCAGAGTTACATAATTCAATCTAAAAGTATCTCAGTGGTGGCCAGGCGCGTACGCAGGGGGGGGGGTTTGGGGGGTTAAAC
>JAVYIG010011140.1:0-63098 GCA_035222895.1 Strongylocentrotus droebachiensis
CGCTAGCAATATAAAGCAACGTACGTTTGTACCGTTAATTTTGCACCTACTCTCAAATGGCGCGTCAAAAACTTGCCGTTACAAAGGCCTTATTTCAATTGGGTGTTATCACCTATACTACGCAATCCAGCGAAGGCAGTGCATATGCCAGTAATGCGACGCGATGTTTGGGAGTTGTTGTTGTTGTTGTTGTTGGATTCACTGAACGATATGACTCTTATCCAGCGCTTACGTCAACGGTTGCACAAGTAACTGACGCAGTCATATTACGTCAGGCAAGTAACGCCTCGTGCGCACCGGGCATATGAATGAGCACATTACCTTGTGAGCAGTACTGATGGAACCATTGAAGGAAGGACTCTCTACCAAGGAATAGTCAATTTCGACGACATCTCCTACCGGGGCAATCACTGCAATATAAATAAAGAGTAAGTACAACATTTATTATGTTATTTATTTCCACCCATTCAATGACCTTTCCAAACTGATAAATTTCTATCTAAACCTTTATGAACCTCAACAGTTCCTTAAATCATTTTTGTTTTAAATCTCATCTTCAGCTTGTACTTCTCTCTAATACATTGTTTAACATAATTATACCTCAATAAGATGTCCATCAGAGTATAAAACTTCCACCATCATAATATTAGCTTCTGTCTGTACCTTTTTGTAGTATATTTTTGAAAACATTATGTTATTGTGTTTTTCTTCGCAATTTATTTTTCTTTCGTTTCTACATTATATTATGGTACGCTGTTTAATGTTATTTTCAACCATTACTCATGTAAATTTTCTTCTTAACGTGTAAGCAGGGAAGTCCCTGGTGTAATTTTGTTTCTTGTTTATGTTTTACCATTTTGATTCAACATTCTGTTGCGACGCAAGGTTCTTCTTTTTAAAATACATGTTGTACACTTTTGAATGAATGAATGAAAAACGCATCATAGGTGAGTAATGATCTTTATATATCTGGGGATGATAGTTTGGAAGTGGTTGTCTAGACCTAGTAAAATCCTACCTTGCAAGTCCTTCAGTTCGTCTTCCAAACTGCCATTGACCTCATCGATAACTGTATCACAGATCTGAGTAAGCAACCAAATAATATCCGAGTTGGATAACCATTTAACACTAATTTGTACGATATACCCAAACAACCGATGATGTACAAACGCCATTATAGTCTTGGAGCCTGTCCCGAAATAGTCAACTTATTTGATTCGTAAAATTTGACCCCTCAAAAATGAGTTAGATAGTCTAAGTAACTTTGAGGGTCAAATGTTATGGATGAAATGGGGATGACTATTTCGGATAGGCTCCTGACCTATACTAGCTGTTTTTATATTTACAAACTTCGGGAATGGTGGAAATAGAAGCAATGTTTTTTTATTGGATCAGAGCCCTTCACGTGACCTGAAATATTTCAACCATTTTAAGGTTGCTCTGAAAAAGTACTATTCGGGAGTACAATTTGGGAGTGGAAAAATCAGCGAGCATACGGGATTTCAAAGAATTTTTAGATTTAGGATAAGAAAAAAATATACACTGCATTCTTTTCGAGGTACTGGTTAAAACTATGGGCCTCGGTGACTCCAATATTACTATTGCCTCTTTCCCATAGTTTTAAATTGAAACTCTCAAGACAGTGTAAATTTGTATACTATTTCAGTATATCGCATGCTTGGTGAAATAACGCAGAACCGAAAACCCTTCTAATCCTCCCATTCTTTTGAAAGCATGTACAGCGGCAACCACGAAATATTATTCAAAAGTAAATATTTATTGCTGTTTCTGAAATTTCGGTAAGTCAAGTGTACATTGGTAAACGATAAATGGAAAACAGAGCGTGCGGCTGCAACCCAGTACCTTCCAGTTTCACACCATACGATTTAACCTGGCTTTAAATGCTTTAATGTCATATTGAAGATTCCTTTCTCTTTCTTTCTCGTTGATTTTTGTTCTTTCCTGCAATTCTACAATTTGTCCACCCCTCCATATCCTTCCATTTCCTACAATTGCATGGACATCCACAATCCACCTTTTCACTCTCTGGATTTTAGATATGAAGTTGTATATACCTGACCATTGAGGGAGTCTTTGATGGCGTCTCCTATCTGGTCGTCAAACAGGTTGTATAGCCAGCTGGTAATATGAATGAACAAAGTAAATGTTATTTGAAATTATAATATGCATTTATATATCATTGTTGGCTCATCCTTCATACTCGTCTGATATACGGAGGAGAAAATATTCATATGATGGGAAGAGGTGATATGTATTGTAAGGGGGGGGGGCAAAGAGAGAGAGAGAGAGAGAGAGAGCATTATGAGATTATTTTACTTCGCGACTTTTGTTTTGTATCAGCCAATCAATTAAACAAGCCACCCCCCCCCCCGAAGAAAGAAAAAGTTTCTCAAATTTTTCTGAGACGTTTAATGTTAAGTTTAATAATAATAATAATAAAAACGTTACTTATGAAGCGCTTACCACCGAAGTCTCTAAGCGCTATAACACACAAAATAGACTGATATACAATTACATCTTAAACAAAACTAAAAATGAAAATAAACCTACACATTACAATACATATGGAATACACATCAAAGTGAACAGAGTTAATTGATCATCGAACGCAATTTGAATAAATGTGTCTTAAGACTAGTTTTGAATAGGTTAACGGTTTGACAGTTTTTGACATTTAAAGGTATTGTGTTCCAAAGTTCAGCAGAAGCTTTGCAAAAAGAGCGATTACCATAAGAAAGAGTTGACACAGAAGTAGATACGAGGTTTAATTGTGAAAATGACCGTAAATTGCGTGAGGGTTTGTATTCCTGGATTAATTCTTGCAGATAAATTGGTGCCAATTCATGAATGCATTTATGAGTTAAAACTAAGATTTTGTACATACGTCACCGGCAACCAATGCAATTCGCGAATTACTGGGGTGATGTGTTTAGAGAGAGCCTGTTCGAAATCGACCGCCCCTTCCCCCACCTCCCCCCATAACGCCGCCCCTGTTGATACCAAGCTACGTCCCATACCTTGCTCCACCGTGTAGATCAACATCAAGACCGCCGATGTTGAAGGAACAGTCGGAAGCCTTGGACGAGATGTTAGGTCGACCAGTGGTATCAACTCCTGCAATACAAGAAGTAAAGCAAAGTAAAGCCACTTCCGCCACCCATCCTCTCCAAAGCGCTATAGTTCTCCTTAGAACTATAAGCTAAGAAAAATAACCAACAGTCTTTTTCAAGACTACACCAACAGTCTTTTTCAAGACTACATCAACAGTCCTTTACAGGACTACGCACCCTCAAGAAAGATTACCGAGAGTCCTTTTCAGGGAACTCATCAACTCCTCATCCTCTCTCTCTCTCTCTCTCTCTCTCTCTCTCACATGGTGCACTCGCAAGCCTAAAGAGTGGTAAATTTGAGCAAGAAGATGGAGGGATGTAGGGACGGGGGATAAGGGGTCGATCGATCTAGGAGGGAGGAAGAAAAAGGGGAAACAAATTAGAGAGGAAGAGAGAGGAGGTAGCATATATAGATATGAAATGAAAAAGGATATGATGACAAAAAGGTTTATCGAGGCAGGTCCGAGCAAGTACGGACTACTAGTTGTACCTCTTGGAAAATCTCACAACTCTGCAGTAATCCAAATTGTATTGATAGAGAAATGTCATGCCTTTTTATTTCGGACTATTTAGATAATTGATTAAACTATTGTGCCTAGTTGACTGAATTTGCATTTACATCCAAATATTACCAACAAAATGTTCCGTAATAAAGTACCTCAAAATATTGAATAAGTTTTCATTATAATGCTCTCGCTCACTCTCGCTCAGATCGCCGTCTTAAAATGAACGGCTTGATATCCTTTACCGTTGATATCTGTGTGTTTTTTTACATAAAAGTAAGCTGTTTTATGTTTGAAATACTTTTAAAATGTTCCTATTGGTAAGGACTCACCTATCCTCAGCGTGACAGCGAGGGAGATAGATGAGGCACTCGCGTCAAAGTCCCCAGAGTCAGATATTGGGATACTAAGATTAGGGAGAAGAGAAAAGGAACCAGATTGAAACATTCACCCCTTGCTGTAAAGGTCCATAATAATATTTCGATATTATTTTCTGTATCTTTATTATTCTTTCGATATAATCTGTACTGATGATGAAATAATTTTTTTTTTGTTTAAATGTATTCATGATAATGATAATGCTGATGACAATAATGATGATGAAAATAACGATGATGATAGTGATATTAATATCAATAAAACTACTATTTATCATACTACTACTAATCATACTACTACTACTTATAATAATGATAACAATGAAAATTATAGAAATAATGATACAAATAATATTAAACCGTTCTTGTATAGCACATAACACAGTATGATACAACGTCCCTATGCGCTTCCACAGAAGTTTGGATAGTATTACCCTCGCTTAGCTATGGTCACAAATCAGAGCAGCGACCGACCGATCAGTAGCCTGCTCGGTCGCTGCTGGAATTATAGGCATCGCCCAGCAATTAGGTCGGTGCCCGCGCGGCGACCGCCCAGGCACCGAGCGTATTTTGGGCGGCGAGTGAAAAGTGAGCAGGCGCCGCCCCAAATTTTAACTCCGCGCTAAAACTTCAGCGGCGACCGAGCGATGCCCTAAAAACGAGCGGTGCCTGGGAGGGCGACGCTCGGTTGCAGGGCAGCCGCCGGCCAGAATTGGTTAAAAACTCGCCGCTCGGCCGCCGAGCAGGCTACTTTTTAGACCGTGGGCCGAGCGCGATTTTAGGGCTTAGTTTTCTTTTTTTGGACTGACTTTGTGGTACATAGTTTTTGGTAACCAGAAATTAGGATAAAAATACACAGATCCCAAATCAGCTTATTCCTACGACTGAATCTTTGCCGTTCGTACAATACATTATTTTAATTGACAAGTAATTTAAGAGAAATGGGCGTGAACGAGACCGCCAACTCTCCGTTCGTACACGTGTATAAACTCACCGTGCGACGAGAGTGAAACAGCGCATTCTCCGTCTCCGTCGTACGAAGAAATAATGTAATCCATTCGAATATTACCCAAAGCTAATCACATTTGCTGATGTAAATAATATGATTTTGCAAATATGAACTGCTAAAACTAATGAAAACCTCGTCAGGGTGAAATTATTTCGAAAATGGGCGGTCATAGCTACCATGAAACAGACGAGAAATAGCGCGTTGCCAATTTGATATTATTGTAAGGATTGTATGCAATTCTCTTGAATGTACGTACATGTACACTGATCTGTGTAGAGATCAGTGGCTTCGTACCGACAAGACTCGAGTAATTTTTGTGTAATTAGAACTTTTTATGAAAACATTTCTTGTATTAGCAATGCAATGGTAGTTTAAGAATATGCCTACAGAATAAGGGTCCCTAAATATTCATTGTAATTATAAAAAAATATATATGTCTTTTTTTATTTCCAGTCCTGAAGTAGTTTTTACATGTACTCGCTTAATAATAGGGTATACACTATACGGGGATGTGGGTTATTTTTCTTCCTGAAGGAAGAAATATGACAACCTTTATTCAAAATTACACTGCATTCACTGGCTTAAAAATTGATAACAAACACATGCTGAGGTATATATGTGAAGTGTACAGAATGATGATGTATAATTTTATGTCGTCTGGATTTTGAAATCATGCGATGTTATTATAGTTCGTTTTGTTATGTTTTGATGAACGGAATGCCCAACTACATTTATGTGTGAAGAACCATTTACTGGATGAGAATGTAAAATGAAACATAAAAATGTCTGTATGCAAAAGATTCCACTTAACCAAAAATAAATAAATGTACTTGTATATATGAGACATTCATTTGAAGAAAATCCTCCTCCAAAGGGGATGGGCCCGGAAAATTCATTAAACACCTGAAAAGGCCAAGGACCTTTTATGTTGTGCTTATCCTTGATGTTTTCGGCTTGCTCGTCAGTGAATTTCTTCGATGCCTCTCCCGCTCCTCTCCCGCTCCCCCCCCCCCCCCCCCCCACTCCCTTGGATCCACAGCTGCCAAATGATAAATTTATTGAAGTGTATATTCATTGAAGTGTTTCGGAAGTGATCCATATTCCATTTCAGGAAAGTAAAAAGAAAAACAAAATGGGTAGAACTAAAACGTTTTTTGGTGACATGTGACAATTTATTTCTTCAATCATTTATTCATGTTCATCTTTAATAAATTCATTGGTTTCTTCCTTTATAAAATATTTTATTTTTGGTTAACAAATTATGCCATGGGGGGGGGGGGGATACTCACATTTGGTTCCGACTGGGGTGTGCCGCTAACAACTGACACCTTGTCACCATTTGTTTAGTAAAAAAATGTATAAGTCCTGACAAAATGTATAAGGCCGTGACCCGTACCTATATCTAATGGTCATTTAGGCAGAAAGGGGCCATTATTTAAAAGGTTTTTTTGTATACTCCAGCGAAAAAATGAGCTAAAATATCCGATCTGAATTAGGCCTACAAAACCCTAACCCTTGTCAAGGGATTTTTTGTGAAAAAATCACGCATTCCGGTGGCACATGATTCCCGTCCCGGATCCCCGTAAAACTTTATAATATATATTTATTTATATTCATTTATTTTTGGTTAAGTGGAAGCCTTCACATACCGACATTTATCTTTCATTTCACATTCTCATCCAGTAAATGGTTCTTCGCACAAACATGTATAGATGGGCATTCAGTTCATCAAAACATAACAAAACTAACAGAAAATATGCTCTAAAATCTGTTTATTTTACTTATTAAACAATATTATTGAGTGTTTCTTGTAAGTATCGGCTTCTGGTATACAGATCTGACAGGAAGAGGGGGAAAAGGATATAAAACCTTGTCACCATTTGTTCAGTCAGAAATGTATAAGTCCTGACAAATAAAATGTCTGTAAACCAAACATGTATGAAAACATTCTGTATAACTATAATAACATCACATGATTTCAAAATCCAGACGACATAAAATTATACATCATCATTCTGTACACTTCACATTATACCTATATATTTTTAAGCCAGTGAATGCAGTGTAATTTTGAATAAACATTGTCATATTTCTTCCTCCAGGAAGAAAAATAACCCACATCCCCGTATACCCTATTATTAAGCGAGTACTCCCCCCCCCAAAAAAAAAAAATAATAAAAAAAATAAAAATAAATAAATATATAAAAAAAAAAAAAAATAAATAAATAAATAAATAAAAAAAATCAAACATTTGAAAACATGTAAAAACTACTTCAGGACTGGAAATAAAAAAAGACATATATCTTTTTTTATAATTACAATGAATATTTAGGGACTCTAATTCTGTAGGCATATTCTTAAACTACCATTGCATTGCTAATACAAGAAATGTTTTCATAAAAAGTTCTAATTACACAAAAATTACTCGAGTCTTGTCGGTACGGAGCCACTGATCTCTACACAGATCAGTGTACATGTACGTACATTCAAGAGAATTGCATACGATCCTTACAATAATATCAAATTGGCAACGCGCTATTTCTCGTCTGTTTCATGGTAGCTATGACCGCCCATTTTCGAAATATTTTCACCCTGACGAGGTTTTCATTAGTTTTAGCGGTTCATGTTTGCAAAATCATATTATTTACATCAGCAAATGTGATTAGCTTTAGGAAATATTCGAATAGATTGCATAATTTCTTCGTACGACGGAGACGGAGATTGTGCTTTTTCACTCTCGTCGCACGGTGAGTTTATACACGTGTACGAACGGAGAGTTGGCGGTCTCGTTCACCCCCATTTCTCTTAAAGGTAATACAAAGTTTTGGGAAATTTTGAAAATTGGGTGGTGGTGATTCTTTTCAATTTTGATATATTTGGATGCTCCTGTGGATGTAATATAAGCACTAGAAAAGTTAGCACCTAAAACGCTTCTGCTTTCGAGAAAAATTGAATATAAAAATTTACCGGTGCTCCCGGTAAATTTTGATAAATTTCAAAATAGCGCCTACGGCCGTACAATGGTAGCTGCGACCATGAACATTTCAGAATATGTAGTTGTGATATATAATTTCCAAACGGGAATAGCTAATCGGTCCATTTTAGTCAAGAAACATTGTTTTATAGATTAATTAATATCTTTACCTTGAGAGGGAGCTATACAACATAAAGAGTTTATTATTTATAATTTCATAACTTTAGAATCGATTTCAACCGCGACAACGATCACTGAATATTGTAGGGTCGCATATGCTTCCAATATGTTCATTTGAACCAAATTCGTGACCCCATACCAAAACTTTGTAATACCTTTAAATAACTTGTCAATTAAAATGATGTATTATACGAACGGCAAAGATTCAGTCGTAGGAATAAGCTGATTTGGGATCTGTGTATTTTTATCATTTTATTAACATTATCTAAATCTTGTACCAGTAATCTATGCAACGGACTGGAACAAAAATCGCGCTCGGCCCACGGTCTATTTGGGTACTGTGACCATAGCATTATATAGCTCTGGCAGCATTTCAAGGAATAAATCCTGCCTGGTACCCATATAACACCCGGATAGAGAGTGGCAAATGTGGATTTAAGTTTTTGCCAAAAGACGCGAGTGCCTGGTTGGGATTCGAACCCTCAACCCTTGGTTTGAGAGTCAAGTGAATTAACCACTATACCACGATTCATCCATGTACAACTGTATTGCTCTCGCTTATCTAGAAATCAATGAAAAATGGGGGTAAGCGGAATCCTATGAAAAAAAAGAGGGAATATGCATTGCATGACAATTCCATAAATATTGAAATATATACACTCTTAAAACTGAAATGTTAAATCACCATTTAAAAGGGCCGAGGAGTGACAACTCTTTCAAAATGGTAGATTAACACTTTGAACATGCTGAATCCAACCTTTATAGTGTTGGATCCAGCATGTTCAAAGTGGTAATCTACCATTTTGAAAGAGTTGTCACTCCTCGGCCTTTTTAAATGGTGATTTAACATTTCAGTTTTAAGAGTGTACCACACTCACAAGCCACCTATTTTGTAATGCCAGTCCCCATGCACCTTGAGGTTTATCCCACTAGTCTTCAGTGTCAGGCCCCCAGCTGCCGGGTCGGGAGTCAGTGAAGCGGTCGGGATGGAGAACGTCGTTATGCGAATACTGAAAACAAAACAAGATCAAGAATTACGACCAGTTTGAATCCTTGATCATCAGGGGCGGATATAGGGGGCGGTTTAACCCCCCACCCCTCCGGCCAAGTGAGAAAAAATGGAGAAAAAAAGTAAAACGGCGAGATTTTTCGAAAATCCTGGACCGCCACTGGGCCACCCCCCCCCCCCTAACCCTTTGGCAAAAAGCTAGATCCGCCCCTGATCATGGTTTGGCTTGGTTTGACACATTATCAAAACTAAATATTTAAATATTTTAAATGGACTGTAGAAAGAAAACAAATGAAAATGACGATAGAGGAATCATCCGATGATGTATAGGCCATTTTGAAGATCTGAGGACTCAGATAAATTGTCTCAAATTTGGTCAGACGACACCCCTACCCCCAGTATACTGTGACCTATTGCTGATGTGCATGTATAGGTCCCCCCCAAGCCCCCGCCCCCCCCCCCCACACACACTCCTCCCTCTTCTCTCCCGCTCATTCAACTTATGCCCATACAGCACACACTACACGATCCACATGCGTTCTGATTTTCGAAGAAGTTACTATTACATTAGATATAACACGATCGTAAGCAACTAAGGAATTATCAACTTCAATAGCCTTGTGCGTCACCTATTGTAATGTGCGAACATTATACGATCATGATTTCTATGCAGGGGCGGATCTAGCTTTTTGCTAAGGGGGGGGGGGTTTGACCAAAATAATGACGATGCGGAGCATCGTCCACGAGCCGCAAAGCGGCGAGCCGATTTTTTTGGGGGTGTTTATTTGAACCCCGTAAGTGATGTTTTCCTGGCATCTATTAACACAATGGAGACCATAAAAAGCAGTGCATGATAACGTCTTTTTAAATCAAGTAACAGTTTAATACATAGTTATATCCAGAGTTATCATGTGTTTGGTTAAGTTACCAGATGAGTTGAATATCTTCTCACAATATTTGCACTTGAAAGGGTTTCTCTCCAGCGTGCGTTCTTTTTTCTTTCTTTTTTTCTTTCTTTTTTTCTTTTTTTTTTCCTTTTTTTTTTTTTTTTTTTTTTTGGGCCGCCCAAGGGGGGGGGGTTGCAACCCCCCAACCCCCCCTCTAGATCCGCTTCTGCTATGGGTTATACAATTATTATTATAGGGTACCGAATCTAATGCATACGCTCTTGAAAAGTACCAAGTTTTTTTTTAAATTCACCTGTATTTCAAAGTATTTCAATAGTCAGAATGCAAAGTGCATACTTTTTAGGTGTTGTAAGATAATGCAAGCCATGTTTGTCTGACCTAAGAACAGCTATTATGCGCTTCGCATCCTTTAAGATATAGACCCATAGTGCTAAAATTGCGGTTCAATAGTTTTGGGTGCAAAATATCCATTCAATATTGTTCAAATATTGCCTTCAGAGGTTTAGAATTAGATGGCAATGCTTCACCTAGATTCGCAAAAAAGCAGAAATATATGCCCAAATGTTCAATGTTGAAGTACATTCGCGGTATCTATCCAGGTCGAATCGATACGATAATTTACCAATTAGTAGGCGGTTTCCCGCCGGCAAAATTTGTATAATCACGTATTAGTCAAAACATATTCTTTCACATGATTGGTAATAAGAGCTTCCATTCCATTTGTTGAGAGGCGGGCGTTTCCAAAACTGGTCTTTACCTTTAATATTGAGATACAATCATTCAAAGCAGGTGCATGAGTTAATTCGTATCGAGGCACTTCAAAAGACGTATGCCTGCATTCAATTTGATTAAATTATCAAAATGTCCTGTTCTCATGCATCATGGGCCTACTGATACAAAAGAAATCAATAGAGCACTGGTATCAGAACCTAAACGTGGTAAATGCAAACTACGAAAACAAGGTAAAAATGGTTGATTTGCTTACTTTGTGACGTCATATTTGACGTCACCGATACCAATGTCAGCACTGCCGTGGATGTCAGGAATGGTGAGCTGCTGAATCTGTTTTTGCAGCATCTGAATCCCGACATCTCTCACTGTAATGAATAAAAAGATTAAAGGTCACCTTTATTATTGTACCAGGGGCGGCGTTACGGGAGGGGTGGGGGTAGCTGCGATTTCCCCCTCCCGCTAGAAAAGATTCTCAAAACTTGACCATGGGTAGGATTGACACAAATGCTACAGGGAGAGGGGGCATCATGAAGTAAAATCTACTGAAATGTAGATATAACTTCTTCAGTTTTTTTTTTTAAATGTTGATATAAATTGCAAGATAAGCACCCCACCCCTCACCCCAGGAAAGAGAAACATACAAAAAAACAACCAAACAAAAGGATGCTGTATACTTAAAAGACAGACATCAAGCAACAGTAATATAAACGATATGCATGCGACTGAATACAAATATAAACGTGTTTAATTTATACCTTTTTTATGGGGTTCAAAATGTAATATATTGAAAGATATCTTGATATCAGTTTTATACTATCTTTTGTCCCTGTTTTATATTTGGAAGAATTCCAATAAGCCAATTCGTAGTTAGTATTTGCGGATAGGGAAATAAAGATCATATTTCGGATGCCGAAATTGCAATACCTACTGAGACGAAAACATGATCATTAAAGATATGTACTCAATATCCATTAATGCACCGACGGTATACATGCACAGATATGAGTATTCTTTCCAAGAGAGCAAACAAAAGGTATTCATGAAGCACTTCCATCGTAATTGGCGGTGATTATTCTAAAAAGCACACAGTGGGTCGAACTGTGGATATCTTAGGCTCATTTTGTACGTGTGCTACATCCGAAGCGATGTCTATATCAGGGAGTTGGGATCTGATCCTGATACAGACACTCTTCAAACAAAGAGCATTCTATTCGACACACATGCTGCTATTATATTCTATATGTGTATTGATGTAATCTATGGAATATCAGTTTTATGATATCTGTTTTTCTGCTTTTATATCTGGAAGGATTGCAATTCTCCCAAACCATTCAAAAATTCTATTCATAAGGGATATGCCCCCGAGGAAGTCAAACAAAAGAAAATAAGAGAGGGGAATTCCCACACAGAAAACCCCGCATGTATTGCACAAAATAATTAATACTGTAGACGTTGGACTCATGCAACATTGGGCCCATTGTCAAACTCTGAACATTTAACCCAAATTACGTTAAAGAGATGATTGGTACCACAAAATTGAAGAACAACAACGGGTACAGACATACTGAAGCTTTTAGCCTTGCACTCATTGGAGTAATTAAATCGCAAGTAGGAACAGAAAGCCGAAATCAGACGATATAGAGAAATTATGCTGTTTGAAGCAATAATTGCACAATACATCTGTTTTGCATTTGAAATATCTCAAAATCAATTCAGACCCGAAGCCTGCATTATTTTGGTACACCGAGACACGAATTCAGGACTCCCCAGTCCCCCCCCCCCCCTCTCACAAGGGGTAGCCTTCTGTATAAAAATTGGAATATGCATTCATTTTTTCTTTTTTGGATAAGAAGGAAAGTAAAGATATGGTAAATTTAATCAATGCATCTCATTTCTAAGTTCTAATTGGTTGAGAAGTGCAATTCTAATTAACAGGGTCAGATTCAGGGGGAGCGTTGGGCGCACGCCCCCAACCCTTTACCTTCCCAAGAAAAAATATTCACATAAATGTTCAGTTTACTCATTCAAAAATGCCTCAGAATGAACATAGAGCATCTTAAGTTTCAAAATTTAAGCGGGCCCCGGGCGCGTTATTTTCTTCTGCGGCACAGATTGGGGCTTTTTAAAAAAAGGGGTCTCGATTTAACCATAACCCTAAATTTCCCATAGGCTCAACACGCACCTAACCCCAATCTGTGCCGCCGAAAAAAATAACGCGCCCCGGTCGGACCCCTCATCGTAAAGGCTTTGGGCTTCGCGTTTGCAATTACGTACTTTTCACGACCCCCCCCCCCCCCTCCCTATTTGAAAAGTCCTGGATCCGCCCCTGGTAAAGGTTGCTTTTGGATCAGCTTAGAAGCAGGAACGTATTGATAAGTCTAGACAAAGATATAAACCCAGTTAGTTAATCATATTGGTCCATGTAGGCTCTTTGCTGGTTTCATATAATATTATTTATAACCTGTGATGTTTGTTCTTTGAATCGTAAATACAAAGGGTTCCAAAGTTCAAACCAAATGCATGGAGAGAAAATGTAGGTTTTAGTTCTCGTTACTGTTTTCTACTTCCCTCTTTCTATTAACATGCATGATAAACATACTCTACACGCACTATACATCTTGTTTCTGTCTGTCTGTCTCTGCCCCCTTCTCTTTCTTTATCTCGCTCTTTTCCTTCTTAATTCCTCTATCACGCAATAAATCAAGCAAGTAACTTATAGCTGAATCGCACAGCTCATTTTTAATGAACTCCAACAAGTGTATCACTGGAGTATCGTTCAATGCTCGTAGCATCCGACGTAAAATTGCTGATCTGGAGGCATACATTGATTGTAAACAACCTGATATTATCAGTATTACTGAAACATGGCTTGATTCCAGCTGTGAGAATTCTGAACTTGCCATACCAAATGATTATGTTATTTTCCGGCGGGATCGGGAACAACCAGTCAATCATCAGCGTACCGGAAACATTGGTGGTGGGGTACTCCTGTGCCTCAAATCGTCTTTGTGCCCTCGACAGTTATTCCATCTCCAGCACCTTGAGTTGGAGAATGTTGCAGCTGAGATATGTATCAATGGCTCCAAATGGATTGTTGCAACCCTATATCGGCCTCCTAACAACCTGGCAGATTTTTGGGACCGCCTACAGGACAACATTGACCAGATCCAGTCTGTTTCATCGAGTTACAGGGGAATCTTACTCACAGGAGACTTCAACATCGATGTCTCTGATCGTAACGCCGATGCTACCAGATTGCTGTCTATGCTGGAAGCGGTGGATTTATTGCAGGAGGTGACTTCCTTCACGCGGCCATCCTCTCGTGACCCTACAATAGGCTCCATTATTGACCATCTTTACTCAAATCGTCCAGATTTATTGGAATCTGTTTCTACAGAGCCAAACCCTGTGTGTAGCGACCATTTTTCTGTTTTCTTCAAACTCAGATCACCTAAACCTTACGCTTGCAGGAATACTCTACGTGAATTTCTTCTGATTAAGGCAGCTGACTTTGACCATTTTAACCGTCTCCTTGAGCTAGCTCCTTGGCATCTCTTTTTTGATGCCAATGACATCAATGCCAGTTGGGAAGGTTTTCTTGACATTTTTCATGCTGCCTCCCGTGATGCGATTCCCCGGAAACTTAGTAAATCAACAAAATCCAAACCGTGGATTACGAAGGAAATAAAGAAGCTGATCAACAAAAAGCACAATTCGTTTAAGCATGCAAAGTGTTCAAATGATCCACGAGATTGGGAAAAGTTCAAAGCTGTTCGCAATGATACAAAGAATGCAATTAATGCAAGCTACTGGATGTATGTAAATAAGCTCTTCGCTCTCCCAGACAACAGGAAGCGTTTCTTTGCGTATGTCAGATCTAGGAAGAAGAGTACATCTCCTCCAGTTCTACTCGTAGGTGGGGCAGTCATTAATAAGCCTAGTGACATAGCGAACAGCTTTGGAGAATTCTTCCAGTCCATCTACCCTCCTCCATGTGTGTTGCCCGATGGTCCTAGTACATGTGATCATCCACTACCTCAACTCCATTCCATCTCGATTTCAACTCAGGAAATTCACAGGGGCATCATGCAGTTACAGGACAAGAAAAGTCCTGGCCCTGATTTAATAACTCCCATTCTTCTCAAGAAATCAGTGGATGTGATATCTCCTATCCTGCAACGTCTTTTTAATATGTCACTCAGCCAACGATCACTACCTGAAGGATGGAAATCTGCAAATATTGTCCCAGTGTTCAAAGCTGGGGATAGATCAATTGTTTCAAATTATCGCCCGGTCGCATTAACATCTATTGTCATCAAGCTGATGGAGTCTCTGATTTCAAGAGCGATCTCTGACCACATGGAATCAAATTGCCTCCTCACTCCATTCCAACATGGTTTTGTTCATCATAAGTCATGTGTTACCCAGCTAATGACTTTGACACACTCCTGGCTCCAGGACCTGGACAAGCGTAGACCCCTTCTATTGACGCGATATTCTTCGACTTCGCGAAAGCTTTTGATCGTATGCCTCATGATGTCCTTCTGCAGAAGCTTTCTCACTACAACATCTCAAGCGATATCTGGTTCTGGATCCGTGCATTTCTATCTGGCAGACTACAACGCGTCCAACACAAAGGACATTACTCTGAGTGGTCAACACCTACCTCGGGTATTCCACAAGGGAGTGTCCTAGGACCATGCCTGTTTAACCTATTCATTAATGACCTCCCTGAGGTTGTTTTATCGAGATGTGCATTGTTTGCAGATGACACTGTTATTTCACGACCTATCCATGACCCCATAGATCAGCAAGCGCTTCAAGATGATGTCAATGCTCTTGCGGACTGGTGTGACAGAAACAAAATGAGTCTGAATACCTCCAAAACCAAAGTCATGAGAATATCCTGGAAAAGGCAACCGGGCCAACCGCAGTACTATCTGAATGATGTGCAACTGGAGGTGGTTACTGAAACCAAGTACTTGGGTGTCATCATAAACAATCGCATATCTTGGGATAGCCATGTTGGGTATGTTGTCTCTCGAGCAAATCGCTTACTTGGACTGATAACCAGCCTAGCCATGGGTCTTTCATCAGTGGCTGTGTTCAGCTTGTACAAGAGTCTGGTCCTCCCAATCCTGGAATATGGTCTTCCTGTCTGGACACCGTACAAAGTAGGATCGATCAACAGACTTGAGTCAATACAGCGCAGGGCAACACGTCTTGCCTTGAAGCAACGGCGAGGCCAAATGCCCTATGAGGAACGCCTACAAGTGCTTAATTGGAATTCTCTCAAGTTGAGAAGGACTTACTGTACAATGGCCTTCATTACTAAGTGTCTGTTCAAACACATTCAATGCCCTGTTGTGAACTCTCTCATTGTAGTGAACCCACGTCATTTAGAAGACCTGAAGTTCAGGCATCTCTTTGCACGCAAAGATGGACTGCATTTCAGTGCAATACATGAGTTCCCCAGGCTGTGGGACACTCTACCTTCTGAACTCAGGAACTCGGTCCTTACTGTGTCTTTTTCCACATGGTGCAGTCACTTAAAATCCCATCTTGCCGATGCACCTTGAGTTTGATATGACAATGTTGGTTTATATATTTATGCAATTTATCTGAATTTTAATTATGTATTGATTCCAGTTAATGGTATTTATCTATATACACATTAATATTTCTGTAGGGGTAAAGTAAATGTTATTATAAAGGCACCATTAAATTTGAATGTTCACTCTCAGTTGAGTCATTACTTAAATTTCCAATACTATTATGAAATCTCAGATATTTAGCTTAGCAGTGCAATATAATTATTAGAAGAATGTTTTGTAGTTATACATGTGTATTTTAATAAGCTGGCCTGCCAACATGCCACAGCATTTTTTACTCATATATTGTTAATACTTATTGTCCATAGATTTCAACTGAACTTAATAATTTACTATTCACTTGGTCAATAGATTATTGAATAACCTTTATCATCTTATGTTTCTACATGTATATTCACTATTCAGTGATTTTAACCTCGACTGAGTTGTTTCTTTCAACTTTCATGCAATTTTCCTTTAATTACAATATGCATTTTCTTTATTTGTGCAATATTATCACTGTTGTATTGTCACATTTTGCATGTTTTTTAATATATGTATTATGTTTAATGTATGTATAGGTCTATATGATTCTAGGGTTGCATCACACTCCGGATACAAAATTTCCCCTCATAATTCATATCGTGCCACTTTTTACTGCTGGTGTGGTCATGAGTCTCCGGCGTGTGATGCAACCCTAGGGAAATTTGAAGTTTTTGTCTTGATGCATTTTAATTATTTGAATGTGGTATATGTATCTCTTATATTGTCCTTGTCACATAAATCTGCAACGCTGGTTGCATCTGGTTGGGATATAGGTGAGGGCGGTCTGCGGACTATAGTTATTTGGTTAACTTTGCCCAATGCCTGGCAGTCCAGCCAGGTGCACCCAGTGTTCCTTTTTTGTGTGTGATTTGCTATTAATTGTTTATTTCAACTCTGTATTTTGATATCATGTGTTTTCTGCCAAATAAAATAATAATAAAAAAAAATAAAAAAAATCGGGTAATCAAATACGAATCATGTCAATCAACTATTTGACAGATATCGCTTTATTGACTAGTAAAAAAAATGGGGGTTAATTATATCAAAATGTTGAGAAATATTTTGGGTAAAAACTCACAAAAGTCGAGGCCTTTCTGCGAAATCCTAGTTTTGAACCCCGGCTCCTTGTTCCATCCACTCAGCTTCCACTTGTAAGGCCCGACTTTGCGGTACACATTCCGGTTAGTAGCAGACGACCCCAAAATGCAGCACACCACGAGAAATCCCGCCAAAATGGGAGACATTAAACTTCCACTGAACATGTTGGATCAGACTCCGCTTCGAACCATGAATAGAATACCAAATGGTTACAAACGTGAGTTAGCTTCGTGACTTGAGCAAAAATAGCTTATGAGGAAGTATTGGCAAGAAAAAGAGAATATTGATAGTTTCATGTTTCATGTGTCTTTCAGGCTGAAAATCGTATCACGCGAGTTTGTTTACATCCGCAAGTTCCACTTCCGTGATCTCTTTCTTCTTTCCAATAATTGTTTTTCTCTCTCTCCCTCTCTCTCTCTCTTTCTCTCATTTATGCTCCCACTCTCATTCCCACTCCCATTTTCTCTCTCTCTCTCTCCCTCTCTCTCTCTTAACCCCCTCTCTTCTTGCGTTGTGATATGAACTGAATCACAAAAAATACGATACTTTTGATATATGAGAGAGCGAGAGGGAGAGAGAGAGAGGGGGAGAGAGAGAGAGAGAGATAGGGAGAGACAGAGATAAGGAGAGAAAGAGAGAGAGGGAGAGAGGGGTGATTTCAGCTGAAGATGTGATTTTTCATGATCATCAAACATCAAAGAAATCAAGACCTTTTTTCAAGAGGGGGGGGGGCGGGGGGAGGGGGCGTGTACTACTAATTACTAGACTAATATTGTTCAATTCTTATATAGCGCATATCACATTATTGTCTCTATACACTTAGATACGAGAGAGAGAGAGGGGGCAGGGGGAGGGAGAGAGAGAGAGAGAGAGAGAACAGGAAAGACATGGAAAATATTTAGCTTTCACCGTTTATCACTTACAATTATCAATTCAATTACAACATTTACATGTTTACTTTATGACTTAATACTGGCATGATCGAAACAGATATATTTTTGATAGACAGGGAGTTTAATATCGAAACTCGATTAAAAAATTATTTGTTTTCCAATGAAACTTGAAGGGTAAACACCATTGATTAAAATTATTGATTGATCTTGCGACTTCCCTTTTGAAACCAAGTGTGATAGAGAAACAATAGACCAGACGAGATATTCATCATTCAAACATAAACATAAATTATCCTCCTTTTCATAATTTTTGGTCAAACTTCATGTCTTTTCAAAGCTACTCGAATTATTTTTATTGTTCATCAAAAGTGAAACACATTTTGTACTAAGATGCAATCTTGAATGTCAGTTTTTATGTAACCGCATTGGTTTCAGGTCGTTGTCAAAGTGTCACGTATCATGTAAGTGCTTAATTTCTATAAAATAAAGCAATCATAAATCAGCTCACCCGCTACCACCCCTCTCTCTCTCTCTCTCTCTCTCTCTCTATTTCTCTCTTTATCTCTCTCTCTCTCCCTCCTTCTCTGTCACCACATCTTCCTTCCACTTGTTAAACGTAAAAATAAAAACAAACAGTAACAATAGCCGATTAAATATATGTTTATTTTTATTCAATTATAATATGTACAATTATACTTACAGCATGATGAATTATTAATGTTTTCAATTATAATGCGTATACAAATGCACCTTTAATTTTTCGTACAGATATTATGTTGATATTGAAAATACACGGAAGTTTATGAGAGTGGATTCGACAAACCTTTGCTAATATGGCATTGGACCCAAAATTCTGTAGCATTTTTGTTTATGCGTGATTATGCTTGCCAGTTTCACCTTGACTTGATATCAAATAACATTCATACACTTGTCGATTCAATTTGTAGTTTAAATTCGACATTTTAGGGTTGAAATGTTACCATTATCAGATTATATAATATTAATGTAAAACGCATTGGAATTTGCTTTGGTCATGATTTGCGCTCTACAAGATCGAATAACTCTGTGTCTATTGCCCAGAAACCTTAGTCATATAACACTATATATAATGGTGCAATACATTTCACAGTGATTTCTTTCTAAAGCAGATTGTTCGTGGCAAATCAACAGTAGTATATATACGTTAACACTTATATGTACCGTTTTATCGTTTTGCCCCGATTTAAATCTTTCTACTTCTCCTTCTAATCTGCCAATCCTCGGCCTGTATCTGTTCTTCGGCCTGCTCCACTGTCATTTCTTCCTATGCCTCAAACACCTGTTCTGCTCCGATACAGTCTTCATTGATGTTATCAAACTTTCCTTCTTAATCGTTCTTCATATTGAGTGTTATCTCTACTCCATCATGCTTCTTTTCCTGTATCAATCTACTATAGACCAGTTCTGGATTCAGTTCCCCTATCCACTAGTCCTTCTCCTCCTTCTGCAGTTCTATAAGTTCTACATTCAAGTTAAATATATTACAGTATCTGCTATACATGGTTTTGCCCTTCCCCTTGTTCCCCTTCCGATAATTTAAACTAACAAGAAGATGACTCGGGCCCATCCTCCCCTCCTTCTACCAGCTGCATTTTGTAAAGCTGGTCGATGATTTCTTGCACAGTTGGCCTCTGGTCTTCATCAGCCAGGTAGATTTGCGTACCAAAACACTCGAAATCATCATACCTCATGGCGTGACCTACGATCGCTAGAAATCTACCTAAGGAGTAGACATCGCTGGATGTTGAGCAGGGACTGGCGTCCAACACGCATTCAGGAGCAATATGGCCACACCCTTGGCCGCTACGGTAAAAATCAATTTGCTCTTCATCCAGAGGCATTACAAAAGGAGTGGCGATTTCAGAAGCCCATCCCAGATCGATGATCTTGGCTCGCCAGCGTCTGGACTCCTCGACAACCAGTACGTTGTCTTCTTTGAGATCATTACACAGGAATCCATTGGAATGGAGCGCTTTCAGTCCTTCTGCAACATCATTGAGGACACCAAACCACTCATCTCTGGTGAGATCCGGTCCTGTCTTCAACATGGACTTCTCGAGACAGTCAGTGATGGTGTAGCTACGATCCTCAGACTCACTCCCAATGAACTCCATGGCCAGGACTGCCTGGTCACCTTCTATGTCAAAGCTTCCATAGAAGGTAGGAAACCATGGGAGGCCACTGATTGCTTGATGAATCCTGACCTCGTTCCTGAAGCACTCTCCTGGGTTTTCCACGAGCTTGGCAGCAACGGGGATCTTCGAGACTGCGTGACGGAAGAGGTAGACAGTTCCTGCAACACCTCTTCCAAGTTCAACGCTACATCTCGTCTCCGCCCAAGGGATGAGGTCAGACATATTGGAGACCATCATGTTGCTGTTAAATGGTGGCTCCAAACAGTTGATCATACTGGCAATTGCAGAAACACCTCGAAGCAGAAATGTCCTACTTGGTGGTCTGAAGGCATCCCCTGCCCTGAGTGTCTTCAGGCTTCTGCAGCGAGGACCAAGATGGATGAGATCGCGAGATGCAGATAAAGTGAAGCTATGGCTTCGGTAGGAAATGCTCAGAGAAATGTGTTCTTTGATTTGATGTAGCTCCTGCTCGGCCTTACCGAAGATCAAGGGGTCTCTGTTTGAAAAGGAAATTTAGAAAATATTACAATAATCGTAACCTTTATCCAATCAAGAATACTCTACTGAAACAAAAGATTGATCTAAAAAGGCAAAGTTACCTCATGCAAACATTGACAGCCTGTTTAAGTTTTGTTTTTAAGCATTTCTATCTTTTTGGCATGATGGGGGTCATCATTTTTTTTTATAACGAAGAGACCAGCGAATTGATAATAAGGCAATTTACCTTTTAAATGATGAAATTACGACTTTGTACATTCGATGATATAAAACATATACCCTTACCGATCTGTTTGGACTGACTTGTGACAAAGTTGGCCTTCCAATTGGGCTTGGTGGTCATCGGTCTGAGTGGCTACTGAGGCAAGCACTGGACCAGGACGGGAGAGATGATCCTGTCAAAAATAAGGGTGGTGGGAAAAACAATATATAACAAGACTTAATAGGGGCGTTTATTTTATTATTGACAATCAAAGATTATTTTCCTTCCTCTCTACACTACAAGACAAAAAAAAGGTACGGAGACAAGGATACAGAGAGAAAGAGAGAGGGGGAGTTGGGGAGAGGGATGGAGACAGAGAGAGAGAGAGAGAGATCGACAGAGAGGACGAGAGAGAAAGAGAGAGAGAGAGAGATTTTTTTAAAAGATAGAGGGAGGGGGGGGGGGGATTCTGATTTTACTCTTTGTATCAATATACTGTATGCCATTCGTTATACTTCATTAGTAACTCAATGTAAACCAAAGTTACTATTTTACTAAGTCGCTCTTTTAAAAAAATATATTTTGGCTGTATTTTTTCGTTTGCTTCTTGATTTTTAACATCAAAATTACCATGAGAGCTTCTTGAGCCTGTTTGGTCTTCTCCCTCTCCTCTTTCAAGGCTTTTTGAAGTTCAATGACCTCTCTTCTGTCCTCTGTCCATCTGTCCATCATACCGTTAACAATGGTAGACTCACAACCAGACGTTTCTACACCCATGAAACTTGCCACGCCCTATCCACACAAAAAAAATCACATAAATGAGTAGATGAATTTAATAAATAAAGTTGTTCATCTTGTATGGTGTATAATTGCATAAAGGAGAGTATATGCTTAAAAAATGTTTTATAAACATTATCATTAACTCCCAAGGGTGATCGAATTGCATATCATTTGCATATTGTTACGTTTCATTATTAAATATTATCAAAAATTGATATTATTGATCTTTTTAGAAGACTTTGTACCTGTAAGGTTTCATGAGCTTTTCTGTTCTGATCTTTCTCAACAAGTAGCGAGGATCTGAGTTGAGAGGTGAGAGATTTCATCTCCTCCCATTTTACTGAGATAGCATCCAGAATGTTCGTTCCATCTACAGAGGTTGGTGCCACTCCAAACATCCCGGCCAAGTTCTGTTTGCAAGAGAAAAACAATGATTATTCATTGGAAATTTAATCCACCTCAGGCCCTATATATTATATTGATTTATTTTGTTTCATTAACTTTGTTATTATTTTACTATTTATTATTTTTACTGATATAGTTCGGATAAAGTTATCGCAGAAAGAGAGATGTATCAATACCCTTGGGTTATTGGCTAGTCTACAAATTATTGCAGGTACTTCCTTCGCTGGAACATGTAAAAGACAAAACTCGATTTTGGGTCATATCTATAGATTTTCCAAACCATCCAGATTGTAACGGTTGTACCTTTCCCGGTATTACAAGAGTGCTATGTGACTCTGGCATTCATGTGCATACCATTTAAAGACGACAAACCTTCGAAACAAATAACAAATGGATCATAACTATGAAAGAAGTTGACTTATTGGTGTGTGTGTTTGTTTACTGTTTTTTTCTCCAAAATAAATTATTGTGTGGTTGTACCTGAAGCTGTTCTCCAGATCGCTGGATCTGCTCCTTCTGTTGGAAGAGCTCTTGCTGGAGGTCAGTGATCTTATTCTGGCTCCTGGTCCAGATCCCCCCAATACTGTCCGAGAGGGCGTCCTTCTTCTCAGGACGGACCACGCCCATCAGCTTTGCGATGTTCTGATTGGTTGAAGAAAACAAAATTAAATATCAGAATAGTTTTTGTTTTCACGGCATGATTTGAAAGAATATCACATTTCCGAATTAAGCATATTTGATCAAAGACATTGTATAACTTATAAAGTAAAGACAAAGGGCCAGTCCTAAATAATGTCGTGAATGCACTTCGGTAACAAAGAAAAGGAAAAACAAAATCACATGTTGCCACAGACAAGCAGTATAATCAATTTTATTAAATGTCATAGTTATGCCTTTTCACCATGTTTACAACAATGAAAACAATTCAATTTCACCTAAATGAAAGAATTAATGACAATAAGTACTTTTAAATTGTTATTAGTAATTTTGTTTATATCATCATCACCTGCAAAGCTTGGGATGCCTCTCGACTATCCTCCTGCTTCTCCTGCAGCGCCTTCTGAAGGTCATTGAACTTTGACTGCTGGTCTGTCCATCTGACCATGATGTCATCGAATACGCTAGACTCGGTGACAGGCGTTTTCACACCGAGAAAGGTTACCAGCTCCTGTTTGACAATATCACAGAAATAAAGTTATGTATTAGGTTATTCATCGATCTACTCTGAGATTTGATTGACTTGTAGTGACCCGCACCCTGGACGAGCCATTTTTTTCTCAATCATCGCGATTAGAAAATAACAAACTGGCCTTAATTTACGAATTGGCTTCAAATAAGTAAGCTAGAGCAGGGCTCTTGGAAATTGTTCGAAATTTGTTGCACAATTATTGTTCCTTGGATACGACTTGAAACCCTAGTTGCTCTGGTTTATGTAGTTGCTGATAAAAATGATACATATAATACAGGAACAGACTTAAAGATCCCTAGTGTAAGCAGGAATACTGACAAACAGACCCACTAATATAATTTTGATTCTGTTATGAAATCGATCAGCTAATCTCACCTTGACTTGTGTGTTCTTTGAGTCCAGAGTTCCAGTCACCTCCCTCAGTTGATTCTGTCTCTGGCGCCATCGTTGATCAAGGTTCGTTATGATCATCAGGATATCGTCGGATGAGGCGATGTCGGTATCGAGCCCAATGTCGCGAGCGAAGGTCTGGAATTTTTTTAGGATGGTTAAAAACTAGTATTGAGAAAATTGATAGAGGTTGGAAAACCTGAGGAGGAATAAAGGATAATAATGAATGGGTATCATACGAAAGTCATGAAAAAAGATAGGAGGCAAAATTGGAGAATTTAACGAATAAAAAGGGGCATCGAATTTTACGGAAGGGGGGGGGGGTGCCGTGCTCCCTGTAATCGTCATAAATAATATATTTAAAAATAAGATTAGATAAGACTAAGAGGAAAGAAATGATGGAAATGAAAAGAAGAGAGGAATAGATGAACTGAGAAGAGAAGAACGAGGATCGAGAAATACCCTGAGTTTGTTGACAAGTGTGTCGTATTGGTTGGCCAGATCATGATGGGATTCTTGCTGAAGTTGCCACGCCCCTTCCAGGCGTGTCATTATGACGTCAGCGTTAGTTAAGGCACGGTGCTCACCAATCTCCTGAACAAGTGCCTGTACGATATCGAAATAAGAAAAAGAAAAATGATAATGACGTTTATCTTTAAGAATTGTGTTTAGTGAACTCTGTAACTTTGTAAACGTTTTAAAGAATTTGCAAACGCTTCACATTCTTCTTATCTTTCGATTTCTCCCCCTCTCTCTAATCTCTTACGAATGTTATCATTCAAGCTTCCCACCTCCGTCTCCCCACCCCCATAGCTCTCGTTATAACCAGTTACATAATTGTAGAATATTTTCAATTGCATCAAGCAAACTGAAATTATAGAGAGAGTCTCAAGATAACTTGATTCGATGTTCGATACTGTATGCTTGATCCACATCCTCTATCTTCTCAGGAACGGGTCGAGATATCAGGGGGTCGTTCAGAACCGTTTTGAGAATGATGTGATCAAGTACCTTCTGAAAAGCAATGGGAGTCAATGATATATTTCACATTATGAACCATGTTTAGGAGCCTTTAAGATTAAACATAATTTTGTTTTGATTATACAAATTGCAATCTTCTAAACTTTCATGACATTCAAAAGAAAATGTTGCCAAGATAGTAAACATAGTTAGAGAAACATTAGTCTTAAGAATTGAAATGTATAAACCTGATAAATTAAACTTACCTTTGTTCCATTCTTGGATTCGTTGATGTTGTTTCGACTGAGAATGGGACGGTTAGAAGAGTTTCTAAACCTCCCACGGACGAAGCGTAGAAATCCACACATTCTATACAAATTAAAAACAAGATTTATCTATTTATCTATTGCTTAATTATCTATTTCATAAGTTATTCATATATCTATTTATTTATTTATTTATTTATTTATTTTCACATATTTGTTTATTTATTGATTTGCTTATTCAGTCAATTGATTATTCATTTATGCAAATCATTTTTCATGCATTCATTAAGTAATAAATTGATTTATTTATTCTTCCGTTACTTCCTTATTTTTGGCTCTCTTTTTTGTAACTGTAATTTTTTTGTATAGGCCTATCTATCTTTATATCCATTTATTTATTCATTTAACTATCGACTTATCGACCTATCTATCTATTTATCTCTTTGATCCTTCATCCATTTCATCTATTATTGATTGACTAATGTATCTATTAAGCCAATTTCTTTGTTTATTTATACGAATAGAATAAAAGCGATCTTCGTGTTAAGTTTTAATGTAAGAAAATGACACATTTTTGTACACTTTTCTCAAGATGGTTGTTTCCCGCGGTCTCCTTGATGTCTTTTCCCTCTATCATAATCTTTTGGGTGTACTTTGTTTTGTCTTGACAGGTCTTCACCACACTTAACAACAACAACAAATCTTAGTTTTCCTCCTGTGGCTGTTTTTGTTCTAACTTTCTACCCATGTTATACATATCAACCTATTATTATATTATAGTCTTAATTCTTGTTATTATTATTATTCTCCATCTTCATCATCATCATCATGTTCTTATTCTTCTTCTTCTTCTTCTTCATAAAATCTTGTTATCTGTTTCTAGGATTTGTATAGTATATCTTTTGGACCTCCGAAGTTGCGTGTTTCATTGAATCTCGTTACTTTTCTCTCTCTTTCTCTCTCTCTCTCTCTCTCTCTCTAAAACTGGCTAAATAGATCAATATAAATGTTCTTACCTGATTTAGTTATATATTTCGTCAGAAGTGTCTAAAAGTACTCTAAAAGTTGAGAAAATTCAGAAGAATTTCTGCGCACCTTTGTCTTGTTCGGCATACAGAGTATGTTGATAAAACTTAACTCGTCTCCATGCCGCACATGCACAGTTGCTGTATGCAAATGAGCTAGAGATGACGTACTTACTTAGGAAGAATAACTTTCAACAAATCAGCGGGCGGGGTTTAAGTGCGCAAAACTTGAAACGTCATCGAGTCTGATGAATATTCAGTAGTTTCGTTAATGCGCACGCGCACTTTAAACGCGTGCCTACAGACGTAATAATGGGGCATTGCTGATGCGCCACCTCCCTTGCCCCCCCCCCCCCTTCCTACTTCTATGGTAATACTCATTAACGCTTTCTCTTTCTCTTTAATTTCTCCCACCTTTTCCCCCTGGTAATGATTTCTTTCCTTTTAGCATATCGCTTCTTAGCCCCACAGCCAAAGGTTGTCTTTATCCAAACATTACAAGGCTATTTATCATCAAAAATATATTATATCAGTGCTTTTCTCTCGATTTACAGTCCTGTTTTTGTTTCTTCTTCTTTCTCTCCCCTTCGCAAACAGCAAGTTGTGGTAGATAAACAAGCTCTGCCTTCTCGACTTTCCCGTCCTCTCTCCATACTTCCTACCTTCCCTCTCAGCACAACGACCCCTCTTTAACTAATCAGATTATAAAATATTAATATTAAAACATTGCTAAATAGACTAATAATAAATTAACACAAATTACATTAATGCACTAGATGAAACATGTGTGATTGTGCATAAATGCATTTATTGAACACCAATGAATTATTACTTATTGCAAAAAATCACTTGAAAAAATTGTTGTAGACTTTATAAACCCCAAAATTGTTTATTGGCTAGGTCACCCACTCGCTCAGTACTTCAATGCATTAATTATTTTATTGCTAACCTAGCACAATGAGACAAAATCATACATTTTATGAATGCCACTCTTTATTAGTAAATATTGGTCGGTACTACATACAAACAATCATAAAACTTGATAGAATAATTTGTACTTGGTATATATACAACAGTTTATAAAATCTTATGTGCAGAGTTATCAAGTAATTAAGTAAAAAGGTACTATGCATTGTTTCATTTTTTTTTTAAAGGCAACAAAACATTGATATAATAATTATTTGCACCATTCTTCTATCATGCGCCTTGAGCATTTGACTGTCAAATGGATTTGGCGCCTTATAAATCTTATGTATTATTATTATTATTATTATTAGTGTATTCATCATCAGCAAGATAGAACCATAAATGACAAGATATACATGTATTATATCGCATACAGTCTGTTGAGAAGAAGAAGGGCATTGACTCTGTATTATTAATAGGAGTTAACGCTCTTCTGGCTCTCAACAGAGGACACCAGCAGCATTAAAAAAAAATCTTTCATCATCTGTATTATTCAACATAAGAAGTTTAAACTGATTATCATAAAGTACAGAAACACACATGACACAATTTAAGAATGACAGATTAGCATAAAAATGCATATTTACATGTAGGCCTATATAGAACTCTAATAAATGACTATATTAATACTTATGATAGATTGAGAGTAGACGTGTGATGAGGTATTCATTTTTTCTTAACATGTAAATCGTCATTAGAAAGTATTATATAACATCCAAGGATTGTTGGTCACATGATATTCAATAAATAATCTATTGAAGGACTATGTCATCGAGCATACATTTTAGGTTATATTCGTTGTGCATTTTTGTTCTAATTAGCGTGCATTTTTTGTTATATGCGATCCATAATTCTATGAAGTTGGCCACATAATACACATCTAACTGAACTAAATATCTAAATGTATGATAAATTGGAAAATGTACCCGTTTGAGACCGAGTCACGTCTTTCAGATGGTGATATTAAAGGTCGGTCCCCAGATGTAAATAATCATATCTGATTGATACACGTCTTTAAGAACCTAAATAACATACACACACAAACTTCAGTTGTATAATGACACAAGTGCCAACCTGATACATACCAAAATGCCATTCCTAAAAACAACACCATAATCAGGATGGAATATCATGGCATCAAAGTGGTGTGAAGAATACAAAAGTCATACAAGTTAAGAATGATGTCATACAAATTTAAAATAAGTACATTTGTGACGATACAATACTAAATACAGATAGAAACTGACTGAAATGAAAATAATAATATCACATGCTTCAATAGGGTTTATGACAGCATAAGTGATGGAGGTACTTCATGAATACCTTTAGTTTGCCCTCTTGAGAAGAATACTTCCACCTGTGTATCAGAGAATATGCCATCAGTGAATAAATGATTAATTATTGCAAAACTTTCATGAGAACGAATCCAGTTTTCATCTAGATGAGTTTTTAAACTTTTGGTACAAATGACTTTCAGTTGCCCATGCACAGATTGTCTCTAAGAGCTGGCTGATTATCATGCACATGTTGCAAACTTTGAATTTCGATGTACATGTAGTTTTTTGAAGAAGGTGAAAGATATTTGATAGTATCCTCTCTAATAAACTGAAGAACAAATAGGAAAAAAGAAAGGGGGGGGCTGACTACTGCAAGTGGCTTTAACACACATCTTTGTGAATATGTGTAGGACCATTGTTGCGCACAGCTACTTTATTCTTTCCCACTAGCTATTCATTTAATACGCACAGATGAAAATAAAATTCTGCTGTTTTCTATGGCATATCTAAACGAGCCTGAACTCACAATTACCAAAGTGTCCATGTATTAGAAGACCTCAAATTCTGTAGCAGTGCATGAATCAGTAAAAATAGGATAACAAGAGCATTATTACTCAATAATCATAGGCACTATTTGAATTAATATTAAAACATACCTCTGTTGCACATTGGCATGTGGGTTTATATACTAGCAATATCTCAATTAAAAACATTACAAATTTGTAAAAAATATAGTATACTCGGAAGGACAAATTGGCAACAACATCCTAGCCCCGTCTGGTTGGGACAAATAATTTCTCTAAGTTGGCAAATGGGAATTCAATGAAGAGAGCCATGACGACCGCTGCTCCGTAGGACATCACAAAGTATCCCACAAAGTAGGTAGGCTGCAGAAGAGATATATCAGAGACGAGTTTGGGAAGAAATTGGCAGAATGAAATAAAAATAAACATATGGTCAATTATTGTTATTATTAAATCATCAACAACATCTTGGAACATACCAAAATTGTAATACACACTGGAATATCGTGCTTCACATTTAATACATAATTTGATTCAAATTTACGTATGAAGGCCAAAATTGAAAACACCTGTTTTTGTTTATTTTGCAAGATCACCCTGACTTTGAAAGGCAGTGGAATGAAAACTAGCAAATAAGGGCTGTGATACCAAATTGCCCATTTGAAGAGTGATCAAAATTAATATATAAAAATGCTTCAAAAGGTTAAGAAAATCATCATGGAGACTGAAATTAAATATAGATTTAATATATGACAAACAAGGCTTTTTTGAAGTTATACATAATATTCTACTAATAAAATTAATGACAAAATTATGGTATTGGTATGAGCTTGATTAACTAAAGCTGAAGGTGGAATTAAACAATTAAAAAACGTTATTTCTTCTGTGACAGCTATTCCACAAAAATAAATATGCATAGGATGAGAAGACAGAAGGAAAGTATCCCCACACAGAAACAGTGAATTCAGGTCACAAAATGCCAGTGCGCTGCTCTTTCTTGGTATACTAGATTTGCATCATCAGGAGGAGAAAGAGGAGAAACTTACCATCGATGGTAACTTTGCCATCAATGGTAACTACCATGAAAAAACCTTGATTTTGATTGGCTGTTGAGCCCTGTTACCATGGTAGTTACCATTGATGACAAAGTTACCACAAATGGTAAGTTTTATGCAACGGGGCCCAGGAGGAGGAAGAGGAGAAACTTGGGAAAGAAGAATGAAGGAGGACACTTACTTGAAGCCAAAGGGACGCCATCTGGGAATTCTTGATGTTTCCTAAGAATATAAAGATGATGATTGGATGGAGAAGATAGGCCGAGTACGTCACTCTACTCAGAGGCAGCCAGAAACTCCAAGATAGGATATCATTAACCCAGCCTAAATGACAAACAAGAAATAACAACATTTTACCAGAACGTCAATGAGGTAGCGCTCATCCGCATCTCGCAACAACAAATATCGTAAATTTTATGTGGTACACTTTTGAACTGGTCAAAAATGAAAAATTTGATGCCCTGGAAGGGACATAATTTTATTTAGCTGTACAAGATTAAATAGAAACTAAAGGAATGGAATGAAAATTGATTGAAAAATATATAGTTTTATGACAAAATCTCAAAATTCTGTGTAGAATTTTAGTAAACCAAATTTAGCTCTATCAGATAAAGCGAACCAAATTAAAATCGGTCAAGAAATGAGAGAGAAGAAGCAATTTTGTTTTTTCTGTTTAAATTTGCATAAATTACCATAATTAAATAATTGAGAAAAATTTCAAAATTCTGCGTAGAGGTATAAAGTACCAAAGTTAGCTCTATGATATCAAGTAAATCAAATTAAAATCGGTCGAAATATGAAGGAGAAGAAGCATTTTTTGTGATTTTTTAATTATTTTGGAATAAGTTTGCATAAATTACCATAATTAATCAATGGAGCAAAATCTCAAAATTCTGTGTAGAAGTTTAGTGTTCCAAATTTAGCTCTACCAGATAAGGCAAATCAAATCAAAATCGGTCAAGAAATACGGGAGAAGAAGCAATTTTTGTTATTTTTGAATAACTTTGCATAAATTACCATAGTTAATTAATGGAGAACAATTTCAAAATTCTGTGTAGAAGTTTAGAGTACCAAAGTTGGCTCTACCAGATAAAGCAAACCAAATCAAAATCGGTCGAGAAATAACGAAGAAGAAGCATTTTGAAAAATGTGGACGGACGGACGACGGACGCCACGCCATGGCATTATTATACGGGTAATTTGTATGAAGGATTTTGAGCCAATTAAAACCAGCACTGTGCAATCTTCCCCCTATACCCCCCCCCCCCCCCCCCCCCAAAAAAAAAAAAGAACTAGTGGGGAAAGTTAGTTTACCTCCATAACCCTCTCTGCAGGCAAACACGACCCAGGAGAGGGAGACTGCCCATGCGAAACGACTCAGCATCTCATAGAGGATCGACCCTGCCAGGGTCAGATCACCTTTGTATGCTCCAAGAAGCCCATACACACACGACATACCGATCACCGTTGCTAC
The DNA here is from genome assembly GCA_035222895.1 of Strongylocentrotus droebachiensis. Taxonomy (NCBI): domain Eukaryota; kingdom Metazoa; phylum Echinodermata; class Echinoidea; order Camarodonta; family Strongylocentrotidae; genus Strongylocentrotus; species Strongylocentrotus droebachiensis. The sequence continues at coordinate 31,636 of JAVYIG010011140.1, forward strand.
AGCCCAACCCATTGATACTAAGGCCTGGAGAGAAGCAAAGACAAATAAAGAAAATATACAATATAGAAATAAATATATTGCTTCGGAGGGCATTAGTATACAAATAATTTATGTATGGGAGTTCATTAGTGAATATGCAATGCCTGTAGGCTAATGTCACAATGGGATAATGAACAAGACTTGTTGAGTTTATTATTAGGTTCATTGTCATGCTAAATGATGATGATGATAATGATGACATGTAATGTCATCTGGTATAGACCAGTTCTCATCATGCGATTGCATTGTGAAAGAAACGTTCTGGAATCATCAAAATGATAAGAAATTTGGCCCAGTCTTGGAAAAGTTACAAGCACTTTTCACAGGAAGATGTATATGGGACTACGCGATATCTATCCAGTCCACATAGATATAATAATTTACCAAATAGATTAATTAGTGGGCGGTTTCCCGGCAAAATTTGTATTATCACGTATTAGTCAAAACATATTCTTTCACATGATTGGTAATAAGAGCTTCCATTTCATTATTTGAGAGGGGGGGGGGGGGCGTTTCCAAAACTGGTCTATACCTTTAAAGTAATAATGATGATGACACGCAAAATGACTGCATGTCTTGGATCTGCGCAAGTACTTACAGGATTAAGACGAATCCTCCTGTCCCCTTGTTTATACATGAGATAACCCAGAATCATTCCTACGAGGTATGGTGGGATCCGACAGTAAGGCTTGTTGTAGATCACCGAGCTGAAGTCCGCTCCGGTGGCTTCCACACCAGGTATTGCTCTGGAGGGAGAGAGTGAGATAGAAAGAGAAAGAGAGAGAGAAAGAGAGAGACAGAGAAAGAGAGAGACAGAGAAGGAGAGAGAGAAAGAAAAAGAGAGAAAGAGAGAGAAAGAGAGAGAAAGAGAAAGAGAAAGAGAAAGGGAGAGATAAAGAGAGAGAGAGAGAAAGAGAGAGAGAGAGAGAGAGCGAAAGAGAGAAAAAGAGAGGGAGAGAGAGAAAAAGAAAGAGAGAGAAACAGAAAAAGAAAGAGAGATAGAGAGAAAGAGAACAGAAAAAGATATAAAGAGAGAAAGAGAAAGAGGAATGTAAGCTTGAAAGTATACATGTTGTAATATACCTATCTTTCAGACTATTTACTCAAGTCTCGTTCGGATATGACGCAGTGACAACAACAACAACAACAAAATCCCCATTATAAATACAAAGCCCCTAAGATCAGAGAGGCTCGGGTTCGAGAGAGCAATGCTCTCCTACATGTTGGTGCAGGCCTTTTGTAGTCTTTGGGTGATAAATCATACAAGACCTGTCAGTCATGAAGCAATCAAAACACTTTCACTGATCTATAAAACTATCCGTTATCGTATGAATACATGTACCTGAGAAGTAACAAAATCTGGATAAAAACTCAAGAATATCTTGAATCTCCACACCATGTGGATTTATAAATTTATTGTTTTGATACATTGAAGGAAAAAAATGGTTATACTTACATTCCATTTGCCCCTAGTTTGTTTATTCCGACCAGGGCACCGGTGACGGCAAAGCTGCCCGCGAGAAGGACTCCAATTAAGGAGAGGCCTAGCCATGGGAGACTGAAAGAGACAAACATCAGACATGCTGGTCTTTATTGGCAGGATTGGTTTAGTGCAGGTTTCAATAAGCAATAATTTGAAAGGGAAACAAAACAAGCAGTCTATGAAATAGACAGGTGGTTTGCTTTAGTGCAGGTTTCAATAATGAATGATTTGAAAGGGAAACAAAACAGGTTTGATTTAGTGCAGGTTTCAATAATACATTATATAAAAAGGAAACAAAACAATGATCAGTCTATGAAATAGACAGGTGGTTTTTCTATACATGTGGTCGCTAAAACATAATTCACTGTATATATGACATTTTGTTTTGACATGTCATGACCCTTGACCTACTTGAATGGGACAAAAAACAATGCTCAATGTGATTAATATAATGGCCTTCAATCTCTCAGGGTTGTCAATTTGTTATAATTTTTTTCACTTTGGGCAAAGAGCATCAAGCCTTTGTCAATAGAGTTTGTATGTTGTTGACTGTTTCACTAAGTACGAGGATCAATAGGAAATATTTGGAGGTCATTTTGGGCATGAATTAAAATGACTATCAAAATAGGCCCACCCTGAGAGGAGTTTATAGGCTTGAGAATTAAATGGGCATGTATAGATTTACTTTACAGAAAAATCATATATTTCAAAGAAAGTTAAAATGAATACTCACAAGTAGAGAGGAACCAGGATGAAGGGACTGATGATGAAGAATTGCATGTCGTTTGCAAGGTACCATACCCATCCTATACACTGCATGGGGGGAAAAATAGATTTCATGAGCTTAAAGGCATTGTTTAACAATGTTTCCAGTTGTACAATCTGAGATGCATGGCCCTACGTGTTATCAGTGTTTGTGATATGGTGTAATGTTGAAGACCTAACAAAAATTGTGATTCATAATGATTATAAAGTGCCTCAAAAAAGTAAAAATCTTTGAGTGACCGGTTTAACCATACTTGTTTTCCTCAATTAGACTATAGACTATATACTATAGTGTTATATACTATAGTGTTATACAAACTTGCATGATTGCAGCATGATCTAAATCCAGGATTTTGTTTCAGAATCTGAGACAATGTTACCAAGTCACTTTAAATTGTTTCCACGACAACACGTTTCTCTGGGACTATACGCATTAAACTCCTGGGGGAACCGTTTCGCAAAGCCTTTTTTCAATGACAAATAACAAAAATCAGTGATAAATCTGCTGAAAGCCAATCAGAAGCAAGGATTTCACTAGCTTGTAACAAAAACTGTCATTTGTCCCAGATGACAAGTTTTGTGAAATGGAGCCCTGGACATCTACATGTACAAGTATGTACTAACAAGTGACATCTAAATAGGCAGAATGTGAATAACATTAGCTGTTGCTAGGTAGGACAAACATTATGGCTTGCCTTATTCTAACAACACATCATAGATGCAAATTTACATTGGTTGTTGCTAGGCCTATTACCCCACACAACCAACCCTTTAAAAATAGAATTCCTGCATCAATAAATTTCAAGTCAGGCACTTGATACACACTATGAATATGACGGACAAAGAAAGCGGACAAAATATACAGTTCCTCATTCTACCCTCAACAATTGCTATGGTAGACAAAGGAACATCCCTTCACTGCTATTATGTAAAAATATGTAGAACAGGTGAATATGCATGTGACACCTGTTCTACAGATATTTACATAATAGCAGTGAAGGGATGTTCCTTTGTCTACCACAGAAATTGTTGAGGGTAGAATGAGGAACTGTATATTTTGTCCGCTTTCTTTGTCCGTCATGTTTATAGTGACATGTAGATGTGGAACAATGTAAGGCATATTCCATAATTCTTAAAATTTTAATTCCAATTTGGTTTCACTACCAGAACGAAACGATAGGTACATACAATCTAACAGTAACTCTTTCTGAGCCAGCACATTTTTGGACAATTTTTATAAATGAACTGTCAAGTGAATGTTTTTTTTTAAATAATTCAAATGTTTTGTTTCATTGATAAAATTGGGACAATTATCTTTCATGGATAATACCTTCAAGGTAGAGGCAACTGTCTCAGAATCTATATAGTCTGTCTTCAATCCAATTACAATGATCACCAATCAAATTCATAGACGCAACAGGTTAATAAAAGAAATAAAGATTGATGGCTGTATACCTCATTCATGAAGCTCGTTGGGTAGAAGTTGTTGATGTAAAGGATGTTGGTCCACCAATACTTGCTGCAGGTTTCAGTGTTCTGGAATGACCTCCAGAGGGGGCCGTCACCCATCCACGGCTTGATGTACATCCAGATGAGCGTCGTGGTCAGAATGGCCGGTGTCAGGCTGTATAATTGTGGAGAAAATCGAAATGAGAATCACGGTTTGATTGAGTGTTTACTATTCAATTGAGGTAGCTAAGTTAAAAATGTAGTGAAAAGACGGATAGAGAGATACTGAGAGAGTTCAAATTAAATTTTGGTTCCAGAAATTCCAGACATAATCCGGATTTTCTCCTCTCCTTCCCCAAATATGAATACGGTTTAAAGGCATTGTTTAACGCTGTTAAATCTGAGATGCATGGCCCTACGTGTTATCATTGTCTGTGATATGGTGTAATATTGAAGCCCTAAAAAAATTGCTCTTCAAAATCATCATGAAGTGCCTCAAAAAATACAAATCTTTGAGTCACCGGTTTTACCGTACTCATTTTTCCTAATAGACTGTAGTGTTATAAAAACCGTTAGGAAAACAAATCCTGAAATTTTTAATTCCAGTCATAGATATCTTGATAATCAGACAGGCAATTGGCTTGTAAAAGTCATGGGATTCATGAATGACCTAAAGGTTTATAATTATGATTGCAGCATGAGCTAAATCCAGGATTTTGTTTAGAATCTGAGGCAAAGTTACCCAATCCCTTTAAGATACATCTTTATCAAATAGATCTTCACCATACAGACACTACGTGCACTGTCTCCCTTCACGAGACTTACCGCCAGTATCTATGGAAATAGAACCACGCCCACGGGATCTTCCCGCTCGTCTTGGCCATCTTCTTCAGCGTGATATAGGTCAGCAGAAGACCGCTGTGGAGGTCAAAGGTCAAGAGTCAAATCATTTAAAGTGAATACATGTTGAAAATTAGAAATGTGACAAACTATACCTCTACTGAAAGCTAGGAACGTTTGGCAGATGGATCAATAACATGCCAGACCCTCATTTAACTCAGAAGATAGTTGGAGCTATGTGAAACACCCCTCCCATAATATAAATATCAAGCTATGAAGCACTAAGAATATCAGCTACATATTAATGATGTCAGTGTGTGAACACAAACTTGAATGCACTTGAATTATACTGTATAAAACCTGCATGTGTAATGTTTACAAAAACATCCAATAACAGAGGAAGCATAGTGTTTGGAGCTTGCATATTTATGTACACTAAATGATTAATCACGGCAGAGGTTTACGGTACACCATGTGTAAAGTCCTCGAGGTACTGAGGAAAGTAGATAGAAAATAGAAGTGAGATGGAAAGGCGAGAAAGTGGAGGTTGGAAGGAAGAGTATCTTTCGGAAGTGAGTATAGTCCTGAAAAGGACTGTAAACCAGAAAGTTGTAGGCAGGATGAGAGGTTTGAGTAGAAGACTGGATTGAGTTGGAGAGTTGAGTAGGCGAGTAGAGTTGCAGAGCAGGAGCAAGAGAGTAGGCTCGACGTTTCGGACAGGTTGACTGTCCGTCTTCAGGAGTGAGTGTTCGCTAGGTGTGCGGCGGTCCTTATGGCGTGAATGCGGACTTGGGGGGAAAGCGCTGGGCCGGCGGGCTCGGCAGGTTGGCAGGCAGCTGTCGGTGGTGGCGCGTGGTTGCGTGAATTGGCGGGAAACGAGTGGGCGGCGGGTATGCGGACGTCGTGTGGTTGGTGTCGGCGGGGTAGCGGGGGGGTGTGTTGGTCGTTGAGTGGGTGTATCGATCGGCGGTGAGGACGGCTATTAGTGGTGTCGCTCTGTGTGTGTTGGTCGGCGGTTTCGGCGTTGGCGTAGGTTGTAGCGAGGTGTGGGCATGGGCGGTGCTTGTGTGGGTGAGGTGGCTAGTTGAGAACGTGTAGTGCTTGGTTGAGTGGGTGTGGTTGGGTGGTTGTAGGTGGTGTCGGGCTGACGGATGGATGGATTGGTGAAGTGTTGGTGGTTGGCGTGTTGGTTGTGGAGTTGGTTGAAGATTGGTCGGAAGTAGGATGGTGAGGGAGGATTGGGTGCCAGATACTGTTGATGTGAAGGCCTGGGTCTTGGGGTACGGTGTTGTGTTGGTGGATCTCGATGGCTTCTCGGATCCTTCGGGTGTGCCAATGTCGGATGGTGGTGATGAGGTGACTTTTATCCCAGTGAATGCGGTGGAGCTCTTGTTGTGCGTGCTTGACGATGGCTGACTTGTCCCAGTCGCTGCGTCGGTGGTGGGTCTTGTGTTCTTTAAGTCGGGTGTCGAAATCGCGGCCGGTTTCTCCAATGTAGACTTTGCCGCAATCGCAGGGAATCTTGTAGACGCCTGGTTGTTTGTTGGATGGGTGCTTGTCCTTGTGAGAGTGAAGAGTGGAGTGAAGCTTGTGGTTGGATTGGTGTCTGACGAGGATGTTGGCTGAGCGGAGGATGCGTTGTAGTCGGTGTGATGTCTTGCCGATGTAGGGAAGTACGATGGTGGCGGTAGGCTTGGTATCAGGTTGGGTTCCGGTGGTGATGTTGCTGGTCTTGTGGTAGGGGGTTCGGGTGTTGATTTTCCTTCTTGGGTACTGGTTGATGGAAGTAAGTGCGTGCGTGAAGTGCTTGAGTTCTTGGTGGAGATGTGCTTCGTCACTGAGTTGGTGGGCTCGTCTGATGAGTGAGTTGGAGACTGATTGGTGGACTGATGGATGGTGGTGAGATCGGAAGTTGAGGTAGCGGTCTGTGTGGGTTGGTTTCCGGTATACTTGGTGCGCGGGGAATCCTGATGGTGTCTTGGTGATGAGTACGTCTAGGAAAGGGATTGAGTTGTCGTGTTCCGTCTCCATGGTGAACTTAATGCTGGGGTGTTGGTTGTTGATGTGGTCGAGGAACTGGTGGAGGTCTGGTGTGCTGTGTGGCCAGATGACGAAGGTGTCGTCGACGTAGCGTAGCCAGAGTGAAGGAGACTTGTCGGCGGACTTGAGTGCTTGGTGCTCGAGGTGTTCCATGAAGATGTTGGCGATGATTGGTGAGAGTGGAGATCCCATGGCTGCTCCTTGAAGTTGTTTATAGAAGTTGCTGCGCCACTTGAAAGAGTTGGAGTGGAGGCAGGTGAGAAGGAGGTCGTGGATCTGGTCAGGTGTGAGCTTGGTCCTAGATTCGAGGTCTGGGTCTGAGATGAGGCGTTGTTTGATGATGTCGCATGCTTGGTCTACAGGAACGTTGGTGAATAGAGAGGTGACATCGAAGCTGATGAGTGTGTCAGATGGTTGGATCTTGGTTTTGGAGAGGATGTCGATGAAGTGCTTAGAGTTGGTGACGTGGTGCTGGGTTTGGCCTACGAGTGGTTGTAGAATGTTGGCGAGATGACGTGCAGTGTTGTAGCAGGATGATCCTCGGGTAGAGATGATAGGGCGGAGAGGGATAAGCGGCTTGTGAATCTTGGGCTGTCCGAAGAGGATGGGTGACTTAGCTGACGAAGATCTGAGTTGGAAGTAGAGTGCCTTGGGTAGTACGTCAGATCTGTGTAGGGTCAAAAGTTGTTGGTTGATCTTCCTTTCGTTGGCCAGGGTTGGATCCCTCTTAAGTTTGGAGTAGGTTTCCTTATCTTTGAGTAGGTCGCAGATCTTATCGTCGTATGTATCTTGGTCCATGACGACAGTGGCGTTTCCCTTGTCTGCTTGTAGGATGTGGATGGATTGGTTCTTGCGGAGGTCTTGAATATGTTGTATAACCTTTGACATCATATGACCTTTGTTTGACCTTTACATTTACATCTCATATACATCAGTTAATCATACTACAATAAGATATCTTTATGTGCCACTACCATTGGCTACACGACCAAACTTTCACAAAGATCCTAAGTTGAACTTATTTCTAAGTTGGACTTAACAATTATGGAAAGCCGTTAGCATCTTTGAAAATATATTGTAAAAGTTATTTAAAAGGCAAAAAATGTTGATACAAATCATTTATATTTTCTAGTTTTAATGGGAGATTTCGTGTTCTTAATGTGGAATTTATGAAAAGTCTAAAATACTTGAATTTTTGCTTTTGAATATTATATAAGGCTACAAAATGGCTCTCCATAAATTTAAAGTCCAACTTAGAGTTAAGTTTGACTTGGAATCTTTGTGAAACACCCCCAGTTTCTATTACCTCATAAAGAAGAAACTGTCTACGGAGAAAAAGGCATTTCCTACAGCTTGGAAACCAAACGTTTGATACCAGCCAACTGCAGTGGGAAGGTTGCCTGTTGGAACGGATCAATGAAAAGAAAACCAAATCAAAATAAAGCGTTAAAGTCTACCAATCGTCAAAATTGTTCTTGTTTTGTATGCTAGTAGTTCCATGCAATAAATATTATAGTTAATAATAATAATACTAATAATAATATGTCTTGTTTACCCGGGGTAGCCTCATCAGTATTCATACTGTTCTCCCTGAGGGCCCTGCAATCTTATCATTACCCCTGCCATCGGATTCAGGCTTACCCGCACACAATGTATGCAAATTCTGCACTCCCTGGACTTCATATACTACTTTTGTAAAGACATTTTTCAAGTTGAAATACTTTCTCAATCAACACAAAAGCGACTTGTGAGCAGACTATTTTCTTTAATAGGTAATGGACACACTTTAAAGCTCATTATCACCTCCATCTACATGCTGATTCTGTATTTCTGTATGACATCATTCAATTATCCCTTCATTTCATTCAAAAATTAAAAGGAAAAAACTTTTCTAATGATCACTGAATGTTTCTCTCCAATGTCCCTATAATCACACACTTCTTCATTAACTGTTTTGAATGATTGGGAAGGTAGAAAGCGTGTATTTATGTTCTGTACATCATCGACAGGATAACACTTAATTTCAATGCACATGTTGTAGATAAACGTACATGTAGGTAATCTCCATATGCAGATATTTGTCAATCAGCTGGGATCATTACCATAAAATCACACATTTCATCAGGATTTTTTATAATTTGGATGTGATGTTTTTCTTATCTAAATTGATCATTATGGCTCTAGAAAAATCTGAGCACAAAACATACTCAGATAACCACCCAAACAGACGATCAAACGCGATTATTAACTGCGATTATTAACTACGCCTACTACAGGATTTCTATATGTTAGACATTAAAGAGAAGGTTGAGTTCTGGGAAGAGGTGAAAAATAATTGAGAGCGTTATCATTGTTATTATGCTAGTGTGGAAGAACATCAGATAAAACATGTTCCCTGAAAAGCATGGCTCTTCAAATGCCTTTATATTCTAAATATGGCGTGTAACAGCATAAAAAAACAGGACAGATTTTTGTGCCACATGTTCGTGTAGTCCCATAAACATCCTTTTTTAGTACAGTGCTTGTAACTTTACCAAGACTGGGCCAAATTTCTTATCACTTTGATGAGTCCAAAACCTTGCAGTACATACCAATACTTATATGCTAGATGATCGACCTTTTCTGATCGGTTCCACACCGTTTCTTTCACAATGCAATCGCATGACCAGAACTCAATTTTATCTTTAAGTTGTTAATTAGGTCAGAGTCTATCCAGGTGATAGGCTTTTCGTCGTGATAATCTATGTGCAGATTGCATGATTTTGCACTTTGTACTTCAAGCACAGAAACCAAAACAAACTTGAGTATCAATTTGTCACTCATTTGAATACACGTAAAATGTAATTGAATCCTGATAGTTTGATTATAAAATTCTATAGTTCTGTAAACAAGGGAAACGCTCTCGGCGGTCTCGCCTGCATAACGCAATTCAATATGATAAACCAGAATCTCAATGACGTAGCGCTCATCCGCATCTCGCAACAACAAATATCGTAAATTTTATGTGGTACACTTTTGAACTGGTCAAAAATAAAAATTTGATGCCCTGGAAGGGACATAATTTCATTTCATTTGCATAAAGTACCATAAATAATCAATGGAGCAAAATCTCACAATTCTGTGTAGAAGTTTAGTGTTCCAAATTTAGCTCTACCAGATAAGGCAAACCAAATCAAAATCGGTCAAGAAATGAGGGAAAAGAAGCAATTTTTGTTATTTTGGGAATAAATTTGCATAAATTACCATAATTAATTAATGGAGAACAATTTCAAAATTCTGTGTATAAGTATAGTGTACCAAAGTTAGCTCTACGATATAAAGCAAACCAAATCAAAATCGGTTGAGAAATAAAGGAGAAGAAGCCTTTTTTGTGATTTCGAATAAATTTGCATAAATTAGCATAGATAATGAATTTCACGATTCTGTGTAGAAATTTTAAATCCCCTTCCTAGCCCTATCATATGAAACAATCAAAATCAAAATCGGTTGAAAAATTTTGAAAATCTTGATATTGATGCCACAACAAAGTCTAAGTTTGTTGACCTTAACTTAGTGATCTGAAATTCTACTCACATGATTGGGGAGACTTGATAACCCTATAGTCCAAGTTTCATTGACTAAGAACTTATACTTTCAAAATTATATCAAAAATTCAAAAACTTAACCTTAGGTTAAGTTTTCGATGATGATGCTACAACATAGTCCAAGTCTGTTGACCTGAAATGACCTTTGACCTTGACTTTGTAATCTGAAATTCTACTCACATGATTGGGGATACTTGATTACCCTATAGTCAAAGTTTCATTGACTAAGAACTTATACTTTACAAATTATATCAAAAATTTAAAAACTTAACCTTAGGTTTAGTTTTTGATGTTGACGCCGCCGCCGCCGCCGTCACCGGAAAAGCGGCGCCTATGTCTCGCTTTTTGCTACGCAGGCGAGACAAAAAGGTTCTCAAATTTGTCTACACATGTTCATATTGAAATTAGTGTAATCAAAGTTGCAAGGTGTATGCCGAAAGTCAGTCCAATAAAAAGGTATATTCGTTCAGTTTTTTTGAAATAATTGCAGTAATCCCCTACAATATTTGATTCCAAATCGTTGGCTGAATTTCAAGATATGAAGAAAATAACAACAACCCCCAAATCTAAAAGAGAATGTGAAATAATATACTTGATTATGATTTTGTACATGTACAAAAGCAAAAATGTAGGGTACACGAAACAATGGCAATGATAGGATTCAAAAGTAGCACTTGATTATAATAACCTGATGCAAGATCTGTCCTTATATAAGTATAATCAGCTGATAATCTATCGTGGGTGGTGAGTGGACTGGCCTCAAAGCTCATATCCAACATACAAAGTGATAAGCCACAGTACGATCTACCTATCACTTTCTACTGACAATGAAAGCGGTTTAAATTGTCCATTAATCTATCTCGAAATATAGAAGTTTCATTTCAGATGATGTTATTTTACAATCTTTTGCCTTCCTTGTCCTTTTCTTCAATGCAAACTTATGCAAATATATTCGGCCATTTGTTTGTCCCATGCTCTATAATTCAGATGATATTATGATCAAGCCTTTCTTCATAAATTTGGTTATGCAAGGCTTCCTCTTTCAGTGATAGGTTCAAGTGTGCTTTATATACCACTTAAAGATAAAGTTGAGTTCTGGTCATGCGATTGCATCGTGAAAGAAAAGGTGTGGAATGGATCAGAAAAAGTTGATCATGTAGCATGTACATGTAAGTATTGGTGTATACTGCAAGGTTATGGGGTGATCAAAATCATAATAAATTTGGCCCAGTCTTGGTACAGTAACAAGCACTGTACACAGACAGATGTATATGGGACTACACAAATGGTGTCGGGCCTACTTACCTTGATTTCCTTATCTTTCTATTGCTCATTACTCAGCCAGTATACATTTTCTACCAAAATTGTTTGGCAAATGACATTTATTTGTAATCTTGAATATTCAGTGTAACTATCGTTTGATTCTGTGAGAATTAATTTTCTTTATTTACCAGAACTCAAGTTTATCTTTAAGTATTGTAAAAGTGTTCTTATGATGGTAGATTATTCTTTACAGAATTCTCTCTCTCTCCCTCTTTTCTCCTCTCTCTTCCTATCTGTCCTCTCTCTAGACTGCACTGTGTGCCTTAACTTTGTCTCGGGGCACAGTACAGTTTCGAGATGACCTTGGGTAATAGTTCAAGCCATGCCCCTCAAAGCAGTCAATATTTATATAAAAGTAGCTGTGCTTTATAAATTGATCTAATTATCATTATTATTTGACCTCTACTTGACCCAAGCACTGAACTATGACCCCCATTTGAGCGCGAAAGGAGGCACGACCCAACATGACCCACATGCATTCTCATTCAGCTTGACCCCTACTTGACCCATACACTGACCTATGATCCCCATTTCACTGGGGAAGAAGAATGTGTGACCCAAGATGACCCAAGCCATACTGAGCACACGCAATCCGTTCAGACAGCCGATGGTGCGGTCCGCCCCGGGGTTGGTGTTGAGGAGTTTGACCAGGTTACGGTTGAGAGCAAAGCTCAGCAGGAACTGTTCCCAGATAGCTGTATTAGAGAGAGAGAGAGAGAGAGAGAGAGAGAGGGAGAGAGAAAAAGAGAGAGTGGGAGGGAGGGAGAGAGAGATAGAGAAAGTGAGAAAGAAATAGAGAGTGAGAGAGAGAGAGGGAGAGAGAAAAAGAGAGAGTGGAAGGGAGGGAGAGAGAGATAGAGAAAGTGAGAAGGAGAGAGAGAGAGATAGAGAGGGAGAGAGAAAAAGGGAGAGTGGGAGTGATGGGGGAAGGGGAAGAAATAGAGAGAGGAGAGAGTCGGGTGAAAGAATTGGAGGGAGATGTGGAGGGGGGGTCGAGAGAGAGAGAGAGAGAGAGAGAGAGAGAAAGAAAGAAGAAAAAAAGAGAGAAAGAAGTTCCATGATCTGAGTTTCAAATAAATTTCACATGGCAATATAGTTTTTTCGTACGATTTTAACCACTCAATCATCAGGTGCTGAATCTAGGCCAGAGTTGGTGGCTATTAATCTCAATCTTCTTTGACCATCAATTCTTGTTCGGACTTTGAAGCGAAGTACCAAAGTCCTGTCCACTGTTTGACGTTGTCATACCAAATTATTCACCGTCTTCATGTACCCCACTCTGCACGATTTACTTATATCATTTAAATTAGAAATCCTCAAAGGACAAGGCCAAAGTATTTGGTTAGTTGGTATAGCTTTAATAGCAAAAATTAAGTAGCACGAAAAGATGCGTTCGGAACAAAATGCATAATTGTTGATAAATTGTATTTTTATGCAATTGAAGTAGACCCATATCAGTAGAACAAAGAGCTAGTAAAGAGATCTTTTGCCTTTATTAGACGTAATAATACTAACAAATGCTATCAAGATATGCCAAATTGCAAGCTTTTTATTTCCCACCATCATTATCTATTATGCCGTCTCCATTTTGGACGCATATTTTTGTGTCACATTACGCTAATCTACCTTTATGTTTCCATGCATCTGAAGTTGTATGGGTTGCCAAAAATCTTAATGTGAAAGACACAATTAGACAAAACAACAGATGAATAGTGTCCCCACCTGTTGCTCAAGACACTTTTTCAAGATAAAATACATTACCATGTTTTGGTGGCTCTTGTACAAGTATGAGAGGGGTATCATCGTCCTTCGTCTCTGCGGTATCGTCGTCTATGGGGGCCTCGCCCGCTCTACCATTCTGGGCGGAGTTGTTCGTGCTGGTGTTCGTGTAGACGACCATTTTTGAGGAGTTCTTCCGGTGATACCGGAGGTAACAGTCGTAGGCCGCGCCTAGCAACATCAGTAGGAAGATGGCGCTGAAGAGAGTTCTGGGTTTATGGAAAAGATAAAAAAGAAAATGAAATGATATTGACATCTACATGATTGAACATGACATGGGTAACGAGGCGCGATAGCTCAGTCGGTAGAGCAGTGGTCTCGTAATACGGTGATCCGGGTTCGAAACCAAGTCGATGCGCTAGTGCCCTTTGTTAAGACATTAATCCTCATTACCAGGTCCCTCGGAGAGGACCTAAAGCCGTCGGCCGTCTGGTTACTTAAATACTTACAAGCATTTATGCTTTCTTAGCAGTCAGGTAAAATAACTACCATCACAATCATAATATTGCCCAGTTGAATACATTTGGGTGATTGGACATTCACTACAGCCACATTTGCTCTGGGCTATACTATCAAAGATACGCAAGTACTATTATACAGTAGGCCTACAGTTGCACTATGTGAGAGAGGGGGAGGATTGGGGAGTCCTGAAAAGGACTGTAGGTAATCTTTCTTTCTTGAGTGTGTGTAGTCCTGAAAAGGACTGTTGGTAATCCATTACCAACAGTCTTTTTCAGGATTCCCTAATCCTCTTCCCTCTCTCACATGGTGCAACCATAAGCCTGATGTATATCTACATCACCATGCAAGCTGATACAAGTACTATTGTTGTAATGGGTTGTCACTGAATTGTGAATAAGTTTTCTGCCAGGTTTATGGTCAGGATTACGCATAGCGTTGGACCAGGTATCATTGTCAAAAGGGTAGTGCTACTATGAGGATATTCTTCCACACATGAATAGAATTAATGAGAAGGTTCACCTCGTTCAGAAGTACACTTTTCTTCAAGATTATGCATTGTCATCATTATAAAAATCAGAAACTAGGGCCGGTATTCAATTCAATATTAATGTCAGAAATATGATTTTTTTTCCTTTTCTTTTAATTAAATTTTTCTACTTTTTATAAAATATTGGTATTCATTTGAAGCTTTTGGCTAAGAATTTAAACCTAAAATTTGAGACATCTCTCTACCAGACTTAAGCCAATTATCATGGAGGCCTTGATGGGCACACAAATGATTTTTATACGCAATCATCGTAAGCTGTGCACAATTATATCAGCGTGCATTTTATGTGATGCGTTTATTGCGCATTATTTTGGATTGATAATGTTAAGTCACAATTATAATTTTCAGTTAGTATTTTACCTTAATGTTGGCTTAATCAAGTTAAATGCTTAGATGTGATCTGAATACGAGACAAGACATATTTAAGTAATATTGACTGCCTTCTGGGCAATACGACATATATCGCCCGAACTGAAGGTGAGGGTGATATATGACAAGTCGTATTGCCCTGAATTAGGCAGTCAATATTACTATTATTAACCACATCAGACATCTAGAGCAAACAAGAAACTCTTACTATCTTATACTCTTAAATTATGTAGGCTACACAGGGTTTCCTAGCATTAGAAGTTGCAAAAACATTGTCAAACCAGCACTGTTCATCCAGTGTTTGACAGATTTTCGATACACTGCAAACAGTTTGCCTAGGGTGTGATTGTTACGTCACAATAGAGTTCGCGCAAAGTGCGCATTTTCTTATACACGATGCGCGATGTAAATTACAGTAGCTGATGCGCGATGTAAATTACAACTGGCTCTATATTATTGCTCACTAGTTTAACACGCATTTTGCCATTGACTTTTCAGAGCGGGCTAAAATATTTGTTCATTGGTTTACTGTATAACCATATTGACCGGCAAATTACACACAAATCCCATTGACTTTTCTGAGCGGGCTAAAATATTTGTTCATTGGTTTACTGTATAACCATATTGACCGGCAAATTACACACAAATCCCATTGACTTTTCTAAGCGGGCTAAAATATTTGTTCATTGGTTTACTGTATAACCATATTGACCGGCAAATTACACACAAAATCCCTTTGACTTTTCTGAGCGGGCTAAAATATTGTAATTTTGTTGGCTTATCCATCAAACCTTGAGGGCAATAACATTTAAAAATTGCCCTGCTCAGATGTCTGATACGGTTAATAATACTTAATATGGCTAAGTAAATTACTGACTTAATCCATGTACTGAATTGAATATGGCACAAGTTATGATATGCTATGCTAAGACATGTCTAGAGGACATGTCACCGGACTATAGATCACATGGTTCGCTGCTGGGGTCCCACTGCAGCACATATGTCCTTTGGCAAGACGTTTTTTTTTGTTATTGAATGTCTTTCTCTGTCTTACATTGTCTCTACTTGTTACTGTTCTGTCTTCGCGGGCTTGTCATTGTCTTTACTTTATTTTTTATTTTTTTATTTTAAAAACAAAGAGCAAACTTTTATGTTAATATATTTGTGTTTTTTGTTCTGTATAAGCTAATTTGTGTAATGCTACTTTGTTATTTTGAGGGACCCATAATCTACAAGTATCCACTTTTTAATGGGTCCCTCCATTTCCATAGAAAATATCAATTTTTTTTGTATTATGTTATTCAAATTTTGTTTATATGCAGTTTAAGTATTTGTAAATGATATTATTCACATGTTATCTTGTTCAATTTTTTGTTTTGTTTTAATGAAATATTGTTCTGATTTCTGTGGAAATGAAAAATAAACTTGAATTGAATTGAATTGAATCTACATTTGCCACTCTCCACCCAGGTGTAGTAAATGGGTATCTGGTAGAAATTTATTCCTTGAATGCTCAGAGCACCTTAGGGCAGCTGGGCTAAAGCCTGGTACTAGTAATAACCATTTTTATAAACTGCTAAGCAATTTGATGGTCTCTTTCTCCCTCTTTCTTTCTCTCTTTCTTTCTCTCTCTCTTTCTCTCTCTCTCATTACTTTTACTGTCCAATACAATGTACCTGTACACATTGAGATATCATGGTGAAAAAACAGTGACAAATCTTACACGGTGCCCACAAAACCTGCGCTGTAAGGAATATGATCTTCGTATGCGCAGCTGACAAATGACTTATCATTAGCTGGCACTATGTACTTGGTCAAGTTCAGCATTTCTGTCAAATGAGAGAAGAAAAGAGCAAAATGAATTTTCATAATTGAAATAGGACATGAAGGGGAGGGGGGGGGGTGCAAAGAGCAAAGGGCAAGATATGTATAACATTTCTGGACTGAGAACCAGTCTCAAATGAAAAAACTAAGACCTCCAGATGACACAATGAAAACATCTCAAAGACTATATAGGCAAGATGTTTGCCTGTAATTTGACGGACATTCTGCACACACGAAGGCAGCAATTAACAATACAATACAACAACAAATTGTAAATAGCCACTGTATATGAAATATTGACATCTTAGAATAAAATTTCTGTCAATCATTCCTCATGCATAAAATCTCTGAACAATATGACTTCAATAACACCCTGAAAGGTCTTATTTTCTTATTTTCATTGACAGCCCATCTTCAAAATATAATTTTCTATGGAAAAGGCATTAAATATGACAATAAATGTATGGCCATATATATGTACATGTCATATGACAGTTAATTATTCCACCTATGTATAATTATTATCATGCAAATAAAACGTGGATGGCTCGGCATGGACTCCTGGGACTTTGAAGTTTGAACCATTGATGCATGTCTACAGACTGAGCAAACATGTAATACACAGGCACGAGGTCATGACTGTACAATTAATGTATTTACTTTAAAAGTTTATGTACACAATATACTGTACATATCCAAGTCTAGAGCAAATTCAGTACCGCACATGACTACAAAGATCAATATATTTCATGTCCAGTATTGCAAAATAACTTGGAAACTATTTTTGTAATTATCCATTTTATTCTTATGAAGACACAAATATAATTTCCCTAGTAGTTTTAAAATGCTGTAAAAAAACAGTTGTTTCACAATTTAAAAAAAAATCTACTTCCTTTCTTTAAACAAATTTGACTATAATATTATTTTCCTCCCTATTGGAACAAATTCACTTGCACATAAAACTGCACAGATTTCAAGAGAGATATAATCAATCAAACTTGATATTCTAAACTTTTTCTGAAGGAATTATTTGACTAGTGCTACAAGATAACGAGAAGGAAACTAAAAGTAGTTTCTCATTGCTCTAAGAAGTTGCAACTTCAAAGAAAACAAGATCTTATGAAATATAATACAAAGTGAAAGAAGGAAAACATTGTTGAAACTGATAAGAATATTGTCCAGGTTTATCTTCATCCAATATTGTAGCCAATGGACTACTTAGTTTCAGATTGAAAGCTAAAATTAGTATACCGTACATGATCAAGTGTCTTTCACAATACACAGGTTTCAAGTGCATCAGGTACATGTATATACATAGAAAATGTAAATTCACGATTGCACATAGATAAATGTATCTCACTATCTGTCCTAATATGGTGCAAGTACTACTTACACATATACACTATGTCAATATGTGTATTAAACTGTAGAGAGCCATATATATTTTGAAGATTGTCATGAGTTTGTGTTACCATTATGCTCTCTGTTTATGAAGTAGTAAACCTGGCCTCAACTTACAATAATTACGATGCAGGAGTTAACACTTAAAAACAAATGGACAGATGATGCTGTACATTGATGTACAGACACCTGCCCATAAAGATACTCTTAGAAGAATGTAACCTGCTTCAAAGTGGTTTTGTCTCAATAAACAATATCCAGAAGAGATTGTCTACTTCATAAAAAGGAATACTTAAAAATAAAGAAAAATGTCCACTTACCTACAAAGACGTATAAGTAATTTTGGATATCTTTCTCGGTACATTGCTTAGGCACACACACCCCCCAGGCAAGCAGAACCTCTGGCGACTGTAGAGAGATAAAAAAAAGAGATTTGACGTTAATCTACATTTGCCACTCTCCACCAAGGTGTAAAATGGGTAGCTGATATGATTGAGCGCTAGTTACTTTGACAGCTCGACTACAAACAGGGTAATATGTGTACAGCGCCATGAGAATCAGAGCCTGGCGGAAACCGGCACTATATAAATATCCATATTATTACTATTGCTGATGGTAACTGCAGGAAAACTAAAAAGATACCGGTACATGCCGTCTGTTTGGTGCCAGAAGGGCGTTAATTGTGTGTTAAGAGACTTGAATTAATGCCCTTCTGGCTCCAATAGACGATGCACTAATTTCTTAATTTTCCTTCTCAATCATGGTATTACCACAGGCATGGGCCGCTATGCATAAACGTGTACTAACAAAGTCCATGCCCCTATTTCATAAAAATTCTTATCAATAACAAATGCAAAGTGATTGTTCAACACTAAAAATAATTGAAATCCGGGCATTATGTCATGAAACCATCATAAATAAGTACAAATTGCACGTTGTGTGCAAACTTACATGCTGCCCTACCGCACAATTTGGGTACACGATGTGCACTAGAAGAACAAAGCGTCACTATTTACATACATGTACATGTAGCATTCCCACCAAGTGCGCAACACACTGTCTCATTCTAAAGTGAATATAATTATTTCCAGCATATTTTCACTTTATAAATATTTTGCTGTCCCAAGCAACTGATCCACTGGACAATAAACAATTTTGAAAACAAATGTAGCACATCTGTAAAGGTGCTTGTTTCAATCTTACAGAAATACCTTTAAAGGAAGCCTAAACCCAAAGAATAAGTGTAGGTATTCTGAAAAATGAGATGTATTCCTGCCCTTTGATGTGCAATATATCTTACGAAAATGTACAAGATATATATAAATGAAGATATTCTTGGCATGATGTGATGCCTTTCAGCATGATACATGTATGGGCGCAGCCATTTTCTTGAAAATGTGACATACCTGTTGAAGTTGTACATGTATCATGCACCAAGCTTTAGTTGGAAAGAATTTTTAAATCAATAACGAAACCTTTACTTTTCAATAATAACAAAATAACTGAGATGATAGAAATCATATCAGGTGAAAAATAAATAATAGGGGCACAATACTACACTTTAGCAGTTGACAAATCTATTTCATTTATGCAATTATGCAAACTTATTTATGCAATTTGCGTTCTTGCAATTATAGTACAAAGGATAATAGCAGGTGAATGAAATGCTTCATCACAACACATGTCTGGGAAAGAAGCATCCATAAATTTGAATACATTTACTTGATAAACGACTTCGCATAGTACGTCAAATTATCAAGAAAATGGCGATGCTCATGTCGTGCTGAGAAACAGGACTTTATTTTTGCTTTATACCTCTCTCATACACTTTAGTGGGGAATCTTGAAGATTTATGGGCAATAATATAATAAATCTCTCAGAATAAGTAAAGTTATTACTTGGGGTTCGGTTTCCTTTAATAGCATAAATGTTATAATTGAAGTAAAAGAATATTTGTTGTTGTTGTTCTTTTTATTTTTAGCAGGTGGCAAATTACTCTTTGATCATCTTACCTTCTTTTTGGTTATGGCAGTGAAATTGACATCAAAGAATGTTGCACAGTACTTGTACTGAATGTTATATTCTGGAACCTTGATTGAGCGGCATTCATCGTAGTGACCCAGCCAGTGCAGATTGCCTTGTAGTATGCCAGCTTGAGGCTTGCCAAATGCATCGAAAACTGTTCAGAGAAGAGAAAAGAAATTATTAGTAAAGGGTGTAACAGATATTAATCTACATAAGCCGCTCTCCACCAGAGTGATAAATGGATACCGATTAGAAGAAATTCCTTGAATGCTGTGAGCCCTGAAATCAATAGCTTAGCTAGAGCAGGGGTAATAATCTTCTTCAACGTATCCAACGGGTACCCACCTTTTCTAATTTCATATCTCTATCTAATACCCCCCCCCCCCCCCCCCTTTACCGTCTCACTTAGTACAGTGTAAAATTATTTACATTGCCCTTACTTATATATTAGTTATGTCTGTAGTTGCATGTGATATATTATGTCACTTAGTTATTTACCTTGTTTTTACCTTTCTTTTGATGTCATGTTGGTTGCTCCTGTCGTATCATCTTTAAATTGTTCTTACCCTTGATTAGTATTTAGTACTTTTTAATATGAATTCTGTTTCACATTAAAAAAAATCATTTATTATGCGCTCTATAAATATTTGTATCGTTAAAAATCAATATTGGAGCACCTCCAGCTCCTTGCGTGGTGGAAAGATATGTGCGCTCTAAAACTATCCACTATTATTATTATAGGACAACTGTACAATTCCACTATGAATTCTGTTTCACATTAAAAAAAATCATTTATTATGCGCTCTATAAATATTTGTATCGTTAAAAATCAATATTGGAGCACCTCCAGCTCCTTGCGTGGTGGAAAGATATGTGCGCTCTAAAACTATCCACTATTATTATTATAGGACAACTGTACAATTCCACCCCTACAAAGAAATACAAGCTGTACCATATTCCTTGAGTTGAGTCGAAGTTGGTTGAAGTAGAACCTCAATGGCCTCAACGCATTCCCTCGAGGCATTTCCTGGCACGCCCCCTTGTGTCATCTTTCGTTCAGCCTCAACCACGCCTTGGATGACCTTCGGTGTGATGGCCTCCGTCAGCGCTGCCATGGCAACCAGCAAAATGGCCGCTGCCAAGCACTTGCTCTTCAGCAATTCCATCTGAAATTGTGGGGGTAACACAGGTAGAAAAGGAAAAATGTACACGAGTCTGGTTAGTAAACATTTGAATCCATGTTTTCTTACACTCAACTTTCAGCGACTTCCACAAGCATGAAGCATCACAACTTTCGCAAGGGTTCAAGATTCGTTTCTTGGCAACCAGCAAAATGGCTGCTGCCAAGCACTTTCTCTTCAGCAAAAATGTACACAAGTCTGGTTTATAGTAAACATTTGAATTCATGTTTTCTTACACTCTACAATGTTGTATCACTTCTTGACTTTCCCAGAATACTGTCCAACCAGAAACTGCCACATGCATAACACTTCACAACTTTTGTGAGAGGTCAATATTTGTTTCATGCCACAAAATATTCAAACGACAATACAAACGATTAAAATCATATCGGTGAACAACATTTTTAAAATGTTGTTATTCGTGCAAGTTCTTCAACACTATTCATATCATGAAACTTACAGGTTTGACACTTACCATCACACAAAAGAGAAGCCGTAAGGATGAAAAACTGCCAGTACCATCTATGAAATAGCCTTGCACAATATATCAACCTCTCAGGAACGTTTGCTTTTTATAGTGAATTCTTCAATGAATGAACAATGCTCCTGTGCAAAGTAAAGGCAAGAGTGTACACACAAATAAATATCAATGTACAAAAACGTAAAATGTGTGGTGAAATGACATTCAACTTAAGTACTTTAGTGAACAAAAGATTACGTAATGGTTGTTTGTAATTAACCTGATTTCACAATATTAATTTCCAAAATATTTATGGTCAATTCTTCTCAAAATGTATGTACATCAGCCATTGTAAGGTCCATTGTTGTTCTTGGGCGTTTTTTTTTTATAAAACTAAATGACAGAGAATCCATTCATGTTCTGTGGTAGGAGAAGTTTATAACCACACTGTCAGATGACATGACCACATTACAAGTACACTGTATACGCAGTAATTACTATAAGCACTGTTGGAAAGAGAGAGAGAGGGAGAGAGAGAGAGAGGGAGAGAGAGAGAGAGAGATAAAAGAGGTTGGTATTGTAGCCACCCATGTATGATAAAACATGTAAACGCAATCATATTCTCTCTTTTCTAAACTTTTATTTCTTGCCCCCATAAAAAACACACACAAAGTCTACTGATCGGTCATACCACACACTACCAATTGTAATTACATAATTGTACATGTACATGTACATGATCGAATGGTGCTGACTATTGTGATGAACAAAAGTTCTAAAGGTCGAGCCTTGGTCTATATTTAGCAATGACATCATCAAACATGGTGAACTACATGTAGCTACACATGTACTGTACATGTATGATGCAGCAGGGCCCCGTCTTATAAAGAGTTGATATCAATCAACTTATTTGCGATTGATATCAACTCTTTGGAAGACAAGGCACAGGTGAATGTATTCACTTTATTTCAAATGAAAGTTTTTGCCCCAGGATTGTTATCATTTTCATGCCCATTATTCACTATGACCAACAAATGAAAAGGGTATATGATGACTACAAGAATTCCTTTTTTAAATAGGCCATTTTTGTAATTTTATCAAATTCAATGCACAAATCTTTGTTAAATGCCACTTACAAAAATTATTCATTAACCCGTTACGGATATTTGGAGTTCAAAAGTCTGAATGCGAATTGCATAGTTACATAGGACAAGCCATCATATTTGTCCAAACTACATGTAGCAAGAATTAATGTATGCCATTCGCAATCTGACTTTGAAATACAATTACTTGTGGATTGAATTTGATTACATTACAAAAATGGTCTATTGGCAAATTAGTTGCAGACTAGTATAAATTTTAACTATATATAATCTAGGAGCACTTATTTAAACCAGCCACTAATGATCAGTAATGGCTCAAGGTGGTGGCGTATTATAACAACATATTTGGGGTGGGATTTTGGTTGTTAATGGAAAACAATTGTGTATTGTTAATAAATGCAATGATCACACTCTTTCCATGAATTTCACAATGAGTGATAAGGAAGCACATGTACATGATAAAACTAATTTATGAGAAATTTTGCAAGTTCATTACTGGAAGGAAGTTACCACACAAGGGACCACCATTTAATGCTCAATTAATCAATGAAACACACTGAAACACAATGCGACTTTAAATGATGAGGGAAGCGAGTCATAGATAACACTGATAACCATCTACCCAGTGCAAAAAATATATAATTGTGTCAGAGAGCATTTTTAAAGATTTGCTATGAATCCAGTGATATTTTCCTCTCTTTTTACCAGAGTTCCATTACGGTATATCACTCACCACGGCCACCTTACGTACATGTATCCTCACTATACTATGTATGTATCTGTTAATAACAGGGATTGCCTTGACAGAACCTCATGGTTTTATTTGCAGTTTCCCCAACTCATTTCTATTGCTGATTAACTTTGTATAATTCGTAGACAAGTATAATTTGTAATTTTGTATGTATAATTTGTAGACATCATGTTTCCACTTTGTGTGTGTTCTCTGTTTTCTATTGTATAATCTGTATCTTATGGCTTTTGATGGATTTGAATTGAAATAAAACTTGAAACTAAACTATGCAGACATTACTGTGAGTGCCATTTCATTGTGTACAGTACTGATTTTTTATTTCTTACATATTAATGTAAAGCCCACACTTTCTACTAATTATGAAATATTCTGATTTCACTTTCTGTAACCTGAAGTTTCAAGTCGTAATGAAAGCAAGCCTATTGAAAATAAATACTTTTTGTACCATGACATTGTTTATGTTTAATTGGTCAATTTTTTTCCTTCCTGTTTTGTACCTGAGTTTACTTTCAGTCACAAGAATGAGAACTTGTCATGCGATTTCCGTGTTGGTCGAGTACGCAGGTAAATAGGAAATGTTGTGTTTACAAAGGCCATGGAATTGTAACAGAGTTACATAATGAATTGATAAAATATTGCTTAAAATCCTTTACAACAAACTTGACAGGGATGGATATAGGCCTCTACAGGTACATGGGAATACACCTGTACACATGTAGCATCACAATGTGGTCCAGAGTTGTTAATAAGTTTGAGTCATGAAACTAAAATGAGAACTCTTCAAGAATAAGACTTTTCTTTTGACATTGCTCCAATATTCTTCCACATGGAAATCAAAAGAATTAGAAATCCTGTAAATCATCAGGATATGATGAAAGGCAGGAATTAAGCATTAATAAGCACACACACTCAACATTCTCTCTTTTAATCCCATAAGCTTACAAAAATACTCTAGAGGTCTATTTTACTATAAAGAGGCCGGTACTCAAGTGGAAGAAGAAGAGCTCTTCTATGAAACAGAGGTCTGACAGTACATGTAAATACATTGGAAATATGAGAACAGTTTGGCACTTCCTTGTAGTATTGTACAAAAAATGTAGTACTGAAGCTGTACATCTTAGAAGTTTAGATTTATAAGCTTTAAAAGTCTTGTTGTAGATGTTATTGAGGTGATTTACATGTGTATTTTCTGATTTCTGGAAATCCTTACAGAGCCAAAGGACTAACAAACAGATGCAGGGGGCCGTTTCTCGAAACCGTCATAAGTCATAACTACAAGATCAACGACATCTCGCCACTGTCACGCGACAACTTCCGCGACAATGAGTTGTCAGTGCTCCGAACCCGTCATATCTTTTTAATTGCTGTAAGGCGCCATCACAAGTCAGTTTGTTACTATTCCGTGGGCCGCGAAATGTACGATTAGTTTCACTATCATTTTGAGAAAAATATAGACGAATTCGGTACGTAATATTTTGGGATGTGAAATGCAAATGTAAAGAAGTGATAATACAAATTATACAGAAATTTTAAAAAGCTGAATATAAACATTAAATCACAAATCGTTAAACTATAACATATAAATAAAATAGATAAGAATGTTACACACCGTTGTCCATAGTCGATCCATAGTCTTTTCTTAGGATACCATCATACCTTTGGGGCCTACATGTATGTGCATTATTATTCCCTCTCTAATTACTTCTTCCAAATTATATTTTCAATATCAAATCAATTATATAACGAGTATTTATGAGACTCTAGAATAAAAACTGGCTGAGAAAAGGTATTTTGCCTAAAATTCCTCGTCACAATAAACATAAAAAGTATGTATTAATAGAATATAACATTACGGTATCCTTCAACTGCCTTTTGATTGAATTGTCGAGTAAAAAACACTCACCGGTTTTTCTTCAATTCAAGAATCTTTACAGAAATATGCAAATCGTTTGATGATCTACATTTGATAATGACACTATTTTGTACTTATTTTAGGAGAGTTTATATGTATATGTGTCTTTTTGAACAATTTTAGCCCCAAAACTTGTTATGGGTTATTCGTGATAAATCAAATGGATCGTGACAAAGACTATGTTCTTGAGCTGCTAGTATCGCGATATATCGATATCAATTATCATGTCTGTCATGGCTTTGTGAAACGGTTTATCCACTTCATGACATCTCCGTAGGTCGCCGACAAAGATATGACTGTCATGGAGTTGGTTTCAAGAAACGGCCCCCAGGTCTAAATGTACATGACTTCGCTCCTTCACTGATCATATTGATTCAATTTTAAAAAAAAAGAAAAAAAAAGGTGTTCCACTTCAAGATTCATAAACCAAACATGATAACGACATTAGAAGTAGTAATTATTTAATAGCAATGATCTGTATTGCAAATAACTAATGTCTTCAACTCTTCATGTCTAGTGAATTGTGGACACGGTGCAAAGTTCATTGTGTGAGATAAGACGCTTAAGTCGTTAAGAGGCGTACGAACACAAGCGCTCCCCTGCCCCGCTGCTCCTGGCGCGGCGATGGCGTGAGCCGTGCCGATGCCGAGCTTCTCAATCTCATGTCATGTCATGAAGCTTGATGAATATTTACATACGTACTAGACTAAGTCTCCGCAAGAATCGTGTTGTGTCAGCAGCAAACTACCTTCTCTTGCTATATCTTATGCTCCTTGAGAAGGTAGCAGTCAGTCAAAATGTAGAGTTAAAACTAGTATTTCAAACTTACCTTTATAAATTTTCCCAAACCCAAGCAGCCAGGTACTTTAGGATCGATGTTGTTATACAATGAATACTCAACGTCAGGTGATTATTGCCGTAGTCTGATTACCATACGTTTCTATTTCATTGCATGTTGGTCATTTGATTTCCTGTCCATTTGGTAATTCGTATACAGTGTACTGTATGTTTTTATTAATAAAAAAAATCAAATCCTCAGGAAATTGTTTTAATTATATTTTTGTTTATAAAAATATTTCTTGTCTTTACCCCTGTGAATTTAATAGTGCGTCTGCAGAATAGAATAACTAATATTTCTCAATAGCTCTCGACCCCTCTATCAACCCCCCCCTTTCCCCTTCCCCCCCCCCCCCTCTCTCTCTCTCTCTCTCTCTCTCTCTCTGTCTCTCTCTCTCTCCCTCTCCCTCTCCCTCCCTCCCCTCCTCTTTCTTTCTATCTCTATCTCCTCTTTCTCACTCTCTCACTCACTACACTGCATCTGCTCAACTTTTCTGAAAATTGAAAATCGAAAGGCCTATTTATATTATAAAAGGGGGTTTCAAAATTATAGGCCTATCCTTATTGTGCATTTACTGATAAGTAAAATATGCATTTTATTAATTGTCTTTGGCATTTTAGATTAATGTATAGCCTCCTTCGGCTCTCTAAGACATTAACATATTTGACAAAATGTTGAAGTCAATATAATTAAAAAAAAATTAACTCCTCTAATTTATTGATAACTATATATGTTTTTCAAAGAGAGAACTTCTCGCTCCTATGCATATTTATACCTACTAAACCCCATTGAAAAAAATATTTAAAAATACAGTCACTGCATAATATATTGTTCAACGTCGAATCTCTTTGAGTATATTATTAATACGATTTTAATTTACTAATTTTGTACATGGTCGGGGACCCCACTGGAAATAAGCTCTCGTGCTTTCGCGGGTTATCCTGTTCAAGCTGACTTAATTTTTGATCAGTTATTCTTTTACTTGTTTGTATGGTGGAGCAGTAGCGTAGGGGGGGGGGGGGGAGTGGAGGGAAGAGGACACTTTTTTTTTCTTTGTGGTCTCGAAATTTGAAAATTTGACATTTAGCTCCGTTGGGGGGGGGGGTCATCTTTTTTAGGTCAGCTATTGGCATAATTTTTTTATTTTTTTTTATTTCAACAAAAACAAAAACAAAAACAAAAACAAAAACAAATACAAAGGGGGGAGGATGCTCCAAAATACACACATAACAAAAACTGAAGGGGGGTTCAACCCCCAACCCCCCCCCCCCCCCCTGCGTACGCGCCTGTGTTGGAGCATGTAGGTCCATGATTGGAGGCTTGTCGAATAAAAATCAATCAATTAAACAACATACTCGTGAGAGCGCCCCTTTTGTCAAAGCCATATCATAATACAATTTCTTTCACATTTCATATGATATAGAAGGGGAAAAAAAGTTTTTTTAACATAAATGTGTGATTTAAAAGTCACTGACAATGTCATATCAGCAGTGGCGGCGCTCCCGGGGACGCGGGGGGGGGGCACAGTTCCCCCACTTTTTCAAGTATCCCAAAGTGCCCCTTTTTATATTTCACCTCTGATAAGTGCCCCTTTTATTTTGACACGTGCCCTTTTCTTACGACAAGTTCCCATTTTCCTTCGCAATAAGTGTCCATTTTCCATTCTCATAAGTGTCCTTTTTAATCTCTAGTAAGTGTCCCTTTTCATTTTTGATAAGTGCCCCGTTTTAACAATGATCCGTGCTCTTTTCATCTCATATACATGCCCCTATCAAAATATGTTGGATGCCCCTTTTACGTCGACAAATGCCCATTTTCCATTCTCATAAGAGCATATTTTCATCTCTGGTGAGTGCCTCTTTTTTTAGGTGCAAGAAATTCCCCAATTTTCATCTCTGATAATTACCTTTTTACCTTAACACATGCGCCTTTTCTTTTCTAATAAGTGTCTTATGCCTTTCGATAAGTGTCCCGTTTTCCTATCACCATGAAACGTGCCCCTTGTTTCAAGCGACTAAGAGCAATTTCCCCCAAAGCTCGCTCTTGTTTATAGATGATATAATTATGTTGCTTATCAAAGGTCTTTTCAGTCTTCCGTTATAAGAACGTGCTTATAACCCCATCAGGATTAGGTGTTTTCCTCTTTATGAGATATGATTTTTCATACTGTGACCTCACAAATCTTAAACATTTCCCTCGCTCGCGAGTAAATTTTTAGACCATCACACCCATCTGCAAAGTATGATGCCTAGGCAATATCATGTATGATGTATAAAGAGAAACAAATATTAAGATCAGCACTGATAATGTAATCACTAAGTAAGGGTAAAGGCCGATACGAATGTCTAAACAATTGTATATTTTCGCTTTGAGATTTCCCTTTGGAGGTGCCCTTTTTTCCCAGAAATTGCCCTTTTTATCGGTCCCCTACTTTGGAAGTTGCTCCACCGCCCCTGCATATCAGGGAGAGGGCCATATGTACAAATAACCTTCGGAGCAGAGAATCTCCTCCAACAGTTTAAGGCATAATAACATGCGAGAGAGCTTAGCGACTGAGCGACCAAAAAAAAAATCCATTTTGGAATAGTGAAATATTGCATTCCATAGCACCTTTGAGCTTAAAATAGGGTTGTCATGGTTGTGGCCGTTACTTTAGGGTATTTGGCATACTTTTTCAAAAATTTCAAAGGAAACACTTCTATAACAAAGAACGTACATGGATTGTATGTACCTTTTTACGTGAATCGAATATGTCGACAAAAGATTTTCCTCAGTTTTTTTTACAACAATGAATTTGTTTAATGCTAGATTTTTATTCTGTGGCCTGTGTTATTACAGACAACTTCAAATTGGTCTAAAACATCCTTTTTCTATTTTCTCACTTTTTGTTTAACCAATCACTCGGTACCTTTAAACCCTTGTATTTGCCTGACAATTATTACAGTCAGCACTAATTTGCCCTTTAAATAGATAGAGCGTATTCTAGGTATTGTGCATTGGCCTCAACGGTGCACAGGGACCTTGCCTCCAATAAACGCATTTCCTGATAATTGACGTAGCCCCTTCCTCCTGTGAAAGAAGTCCTTAAAGACACTATTGTTTCGTATTACAGAATAAGTGATCTTTGCGATATCATGCCTTTCGTTAATTCAGACGAAATTGTAACCTTTACCCCTTTATTCTAGTTTAGTTATGTAGTTCATAGCTAAATTACTACTCCAACAACTTTAAATTATATTTTCATACAGTTCTTATTATTATGACATGAGTCATGACTGATTAAAGTTTAATCATGATTATGAAGTGTTATTATAACACTTATATGTCGTACTCTATCATTATTATAGATCATTGCATTTTACTCGATTCCTCAAGACTTTCAGTAATTGCATTTTGGGCTCTTCAGGGTAAATCGCTTTATATAAGTTTCGTTACTTTCAAGTAAGTGTTTCCTGCCAAATGGCAACATGTTAACATTTAAATAGGAGACCAAGTTCTCTTTTTCCTATATCTTGTGCAATGTTTTACATTAATTATTTGAATATTGTATAATGCTGATTTACCGAAACAAATGATACTCCAGAGACTAAAACTTCGTCATGAAATCAGTTTTCGATTACGGAGTTTAAAAGCTCAAATGCAGAAACGAATGATATATAATCAGTGAACAAAATCGTGCAAGGGTAAATGGCATGAGGCAAACTTATT
Source organism: Strongylocentrotus droebachiensis (assembly GCA_035222895.1). NCBI lineage: Eukaryota > Metazoa > Echinodermata > Echinoidea > Camarodonta > Strongylocentrotidae > Strongylocentrotus > Strongylocentrotus droebachiensis. Next base: position 61,519 of record JAVYIG010011140.1, read on the forward strand.
AAGCATCTGATTAGCTCAACTAATCTTGTGGTGACAGTCTGCTCGGACCAGCATGTAAAGCGACTGAGTCATGTGAGCACTTATCGCTGCCTAAACAGAAACGGACGTTAGGCCTACAATAATTTATCTCAAACCCAACCCGAAAAAAACTGCCCATTTCAGGTCCATTTTTGTCATTAGTAATACTCTGTCTGAACTTTACGAATAGTTGTACAGGGTTTTGAAAATGTCAAAACGATTGTTTCTTGCCTCTGGATATTCTCTGACAGGAACTTCAGGCAATTATGACGTTTTGCTGACGTCATTTGCACACGTGTGTTTAACAAGAGCAGACTTTTATCGCATGCGATGAGTTAAATGACCAGGGGGGCTCGGGACACGCACGAAAAATAGCATTATTTTATCTTCTATTCACTGCAAGTCGTCGCCACGGCTTCTTTTAAGCCATTGACATCCATAATTATCGTGTCACACCAGGAGGGTTCCGCAACATTCAGTGAGGTTTTTAAATTCTTCATATCTCTGGTTTGCGGATCTAAACGTCGAACGCATCTGATCGCAGAGTTTCACGAGAGTCGCTCACTGTCTCACGAAACTTTCAGCAGTATAACTGGGCCTGTAGCAAGCTCCCCATCACTAGTTCATCAGTATTATTATCAGTATCACACAATTTTTGAGGAATAAATAGAGAACAGAAACAGAGAGCCAAGATGACGATTGATAAAAAATGGGTGATATGCATTGTCTTCGTATCCCTAATTGTTGTAAGTTGGAAAGGATTTCTTCCTATTATTATAATTTTTTGTTTGCTTATTTATTAATTTATTAGTTAATCTATTCATAATTTTTGTTGTTATTAATTTAATTCAGAAATCAATAATTGATTGATTCATTTATTTATGTATTTATTTATCATAAAAGACTGAAGATAGTAAGTATTATAATGTTTATATAAAGGCATAAATAATCGGAAGACAGCAAAAGAGAGTGATGGAAATAGAGGGGGGTGGGTATCGATCAGACAAAAACAGAGAATGCAAAATATATATAGGGAACATACTCTTGTGTGTAGACTGAGGTGAAGAAAGATGCTCTTCTGCCAATAACAATTAGTAGGAAAGATAACTTTCTTACTACAGTAGGCTATCCTATATCTCAAACACATCCGTGAATGTAAAGACATGCCACAACTTTGTATCAACTTCTGCATGAATTGGGGCACTCTAAAAGTTCACATGTTGTCAGGAAAAGAGAATATAAATTAGATTATGAAACATAAATTAGTAAGAAATGATTGCAATAATAATTTGTGACGGTATCCATCAAGATGTGAGTCACTCACTTTATGCAGGCAGGTGGATCAGAAAGGACTCCTTGCTTCATGTACTAAGAAATAAGAGTCAAAGAGAAAGAGAGAGAGGGGGCAGAGAGAGAGAAGAGTTAGAGAGAATGAGAGGGGCAGAGAGAGAGAGTATGTCATTTTCAATAGGGTGTTGAAATTACTGTTGAGAAAATTTCTCAAAAGTCTTTGCGATCATGCAATTAATTAAGTTAGGGGTATACCTGTGCTTTCTTGTTAC